>BJCM01205787.1:7500-15241 GCA_018326385.1 Flaveria bidentis | reverse complement strand
CATGGGAACCAAGTACACTTAGCCAATCTTATAAACTTGTAATCAAGTCGAGGTTTGGTTGTAACTATATGTGTTCTATAAACTTGCTAACTCATAACCATTGACATGAATTTCTACTTGTAAATCTTTTTATATATATATACTTTTAACCGATGGGAACTCACCAACTTTCAAAGTTGACGCTTTATTTTTAACATGTTTCAGGTTTGATACTTGAGGAACTCTTCTTGCTCATATAGGACTTGGACTTATAAAAATTAAACATCTTATGTTGTTGTTTATATTTTTGTGTATTGTAATGACTTAACTGACTTGTATTGTTCAATGAATAATGGTATTTAATATTATTACAACTTATTTAGTTCCATATGCTATGAATAATTGTTTCATATTTGTCCGCCCCGATGATTCCGCCGTCGGTCCGGGTGTGACACTATGAGTGACAAAGGGAAAAGGAAAATGACTCCTCAGGAAATTGAGGAGGAGGAGAGAGATGAAAAGGAAGCTAAGGGGAGAAAGTTCCTCTGCTGGGTTTGCTGGCTTCATGAAAGCTACAATTAGGGCTGCTCCCAAACTAAACACTCAAAATGATGAGTTGAGGGCAGTAAGGATTGCTTAGTTACAGACCAGGAACTATGATATTGATAATATCATCTCCCTCTCCTTAGAGGAACTAAATGAACTGGCTGATATGGAAATGTCAAAAGAAAGGAAGGAGGTAGAGGATGCAAGATTGCTTCTTCAAATAAGGAAGAAAAGAGACTGAAAAGGCTCTACAAACATGTTCCTACCCTTTCACCAATTCAAGAAAGTCCGAACAAGAGGCTGTGGCTTTACAAGAACCTCAAGTAGACAAAGAAACTGATAGGATCAATATAATCAACTACTGAGTGCCACAGGCCTATATTAGGCAGATGCACATCTTCCCTATTTCTTTGAATACATAGAGTTTAAGTATCTTAAACAACTTGAACTTGAAGTACTTAAAGAGAGAAAGACAACAAAGAGAAAGATGAGAGAAGAGACTGCAAAGGAAAGAGCCATCATTCAAAAGAGCATGAAGAAGTCTGCTAATAGGCAGATGATGATGAGCTTCTTAAAGTTGTATGGACTCTTCGGAAAGAGACTTGGCCCTATGTCTCTATCTACTATGGATGAGCATATTAGGGTGATCAAGCAGAAGATTAAAAGAGGAGAACTTGTTGACTTACACTCCCCATCAAGTCAGGTCCCTCAAGAAGTGGAGGTTAAGGTTGAACCTTTTGAGACAACATAACCTGGACCTCCTGCTGAGTCTCAACAAGCTTCATCTTCTGATCCATAACATGGTTCTGTCCCCTCTCAATCTGAACATGTGAGAGAGGAAAACCCAAATGAGCAAGATAAAGATGATCAACAAGGTGCTGCATGCTAGTCTTCTCAGTTAAAAAGTTCAAAGAGGAGAAAAAGGATGGCGTCTAAACAAAAGTCTATGAAGAAGAAGAAGAAAAAAGCATCCATCTCCAAATCTCAAGATGAGTTAAAACATATTGAGAATGTGCAACAAGAGGAAGCTTAACCAACTCCAATCCAAATAGCTCCTCTAGCATCAAGAAGACCCATCTTGTCCTGGACTTACTCTACCAATCGAGAAAGATGTCATGTCATTAGAGATCAAGGTGTTAAAGATGTTTACACATGGCAAGACATGTTCAATCTACCTCTACATGATCTCTTTGAGTTGAGAAGACATTTTGAGAGTCTGAATGATCCTAACCATCTTATAAAGAAAGGCATGGTCATTATCATAATGAGGACTATCAATATCTGAAGTCTTCAAATGTTTTGGTAGTATCAGCCTAGGAGTTTGTAAGGTTTCATTAAAGGATGATGCAATCCAAAACATACAAATAGTTAATCATGCATGCATGCACAAAATGCTGAACTAGAATGCTTCGGAAGTTTCACATTCTGCATTAGAAAATATCCTAAGCGTGAAATCTTCCAAACCCAAGACCAATATCTTCCGAAACCAAACATGAAGTCTTCCAAAGCTTCAGAGACAAAGTCTCCCGAAGCCAGTTTATGAAGACAGATTTCTTACGAAGACTTTTGAGTACATGTTTTATTTGATGTACCTTTTACCATAAAGCTGAACCACCTTTCCGCTGCAACTCTGTTTGACTCACCAACTTTCACAAGTTGGTGAAAAGGTCCATGCTTTTGGTAAACTATACATTGAGGTATTAAGTCTATTTCTTTCTACTTTATGTACTTTTATCCATTTTGTAATATATTAGGATGTAAGTTATGTCATGTCATAGTCACTAGTCAAAAGGCAATCTGCTTTTTAACTCTACATTGATTTTGTTGTTGTCTAGATCATCTATCCGGCTGGCCTTCGAAGTATGGCCGACTGTAGGATGTAGTATAAAGTCTCTCTGTCATTTGTATCTTAATGTATGTTTTGTAATACTTGTAAGGAACTAGAGAGCAATATACAACATTCTTGAAAAACCAAACACTTGTGTTATTTTATTCTTGTTCTATCTCTCAATTACTTGTGTTTCTTAGTACCATTGTATCTGGTTTTTAGTTCCCCATTTGATCTATTAAGTGTTCTAAAATCAATCTCTCCTAATTGTGTGTTGTGTTGTAAGTGACCAAACCCCTCAAGCGGTCCTGCAAAAAGATATCAAATATAATATACAGAGCGAATCTAGAAGAAAATTTCAGGGGTAACGTAATTTTTTTACCGTACATACAATGACGAAACCAAGAATTATTTCCTATGAGGTAACTATTTTTTTATAATTAGCATCTAATGAAACAACATATGAAATTTTGGGTTGTTCGATTGAGTTGAGTCGGATCGGATTGGAATAAACGTAAGTAAATTGCATAGAATTGTTAACAAAAATACAATACCAAAAGAAATTAAAACAAAACCTTATATTTTATAGTGTTTCGTACGCGTTTTCATCTTTTGATAATTTTTTTTCATAGCAAAACGATTCATGTTCTCTAAATTTCAAGTTTAAACAATAACTAGAATCATTAAGTTAAACATAAAATGTCCATGATAAACAAATAACCATATAACCATATAAGAGCATTCATAGTAGATTCATACTTTTTATATCATCTACTTTTATTTTATTATCATTTATGTTTACAATTGAGTTTTAATTTTTTATACATGAGCCATACTCTCATTATTCTAACAATATTCCTAAAGTTTTGACACAAATTGTTAAGATTTTTAAACAAGAAATAATAAAAACATCAATTATTTTATTTTCTTTCTTATTTTCTCCTTTTCTTTTGCATAAAAGAATATATAAAATATATATGACCATTGAAAAAAGTTATTATTTTATTATGTTATATACTATTATCAAACTCATTCGCGTTGCAACAGGAGGCGTAAAACCATGAAACGTAATATTAATGAAATACCACCGCTAGACCACCAACATTGAAGAAACCAATAAAACGGAAAAAATAAATCGAATGAAAAATAGACGAAAAAAATTAAACCATACACTTACACAAGCAAAAAATAAAACAATAAATAAACTGATCTAGGACGAACGCATTGTTAATATACATTCTGAAATTGCTCTATATACAATAAGTCAATTCAGTAATTAAAAATGCATACAAATTTATGATTAACAGAGCCATCTAGACGTGTGAGTTTTAACATAACATATTTAGTAAAAGGGATCACATAGCCACATGGGTAATCGGGTATGCCCACCCGTATGGGTTTGCTTGCATAATGACATCACTAATACCCGGCCCAAAACTGTAGCTAAGGCCCACTAATAAAGAAGCCCATATGAAATAGGTTTGTTCAGCAGTCATATAAATCGATCACCTAGGGTTGAACAAGAGGGTGTCGCCATATCAGAGACCTCCGCCGCAGCTCTGCCGTACAACTCCACCGGAGACACCGATCTCTAACACCACTCTGCAGCCATGGTACATTCATCTTCTCGTATCAATTTCTTTCATTCTATCAATCCATGAAACATATCAACAGCTGTTCATGATCCGTCAGTTGTTCGATTTCTATATACATTTGTGGTTGTATTCATTGATGTTAAGCAGATTATCAAATTAATGTATATGTACTGATTCGGTTACACTATCTTTCTGATCTGTTAAAGGCTAGAGGTTTGAAGAAACATTTGAAGAGGCTTAATGCCCCTAAGCATTGGATGCTTGATAAACTTGGTGGTGCTTTTGTAAGTAGATTTTCAAGCACTTGTTATATGTGTTTTTGATCTGTGATTTGTTTTTAATTTCGTGATTGGTGTTTTGTGATGTATGTTTATTGTGTTTCAGGCTCCTAAGCCATCATCTGGACCTCACAAGTCTAGGGAATGTTTGCCTTTGATCCTCATTTTGAGGAATAGGTTGAAGTATGCTTTGACATACCGTGAGGTTCAGTCCATTTTGATGCAACGTCATGTGCTTGTTGACAACAAGGTCAGGACTGACAAGACCTACCCTGCTGGTTTCATGGGTGAGTGCACTTGTTTCATGGGCTAGTTTGTTTGTAATTTAGTAGCAAAGATTGGTGTTTTGTGCTTTAACTGTTGCTGTTTAGGTGTTTTGAAATTTTTGCAACAGTTATTACTGAGTTTTTTTAATCTCAAATCATGTACATGATGTTGCCAATCAATGTGCATTAATATATTTAGTAATGTATCTGTTAGGGGTTGCATTAAAACAGTAATCTATGGGTTTTGTTGTTAGATCTGTCTACTTGTCATATGCTCATTTTGCTCAATAGTTTTGCATGTTGGGAGGATTTGAGACAGACTTGTGTGAAGTATTGAGATCAAATGAATGACCTTTTTTTGTAAACTGATATGTGTATGTTTTTTGATGGTTAGATGTTGTCTCAATTCCCAAAACCAATGAAAACTTCCGACTTCTATATGATACCAAGGGCAGGTTCAGGCTCCACTCAATCAGAGATGAGGAAGCAAAGGTTAGTTGGTATACCTGAAGTAAACCACTCTTTCATGAAGTCATGATTAACATTAATGAACCTTGTAAAAGCTATGGAGTTTGGCATGTGCTTGCTGAAAATTTTTATTTGATTGAATTTTTGTATTGTTTTAGTATTTCAGTTTATGGTTTTAAAGAGGCAGTATTTTTTTCTTAGCCTCACTTTGTGGTGTGTTTATATTGAAGTTTTATTTCAAGTTGATAACTAAAGTTATCTAATTTTATGCAGTTCAAGTTGTGCAAAGTCCGCTCTGTCCAATTTGGTTCAAAAGGGATTCCTTACATCAACACTTATGATGGTCGAACCATTCGCTACCCTGATCCTCTCATCAAAGCTAATGACACTATCAAACTTGACTTGGACTCAAACAAGATTGTTGATTTCATCAAGTTTGATGTTGGTAATGTTGTCATGGTGACTGGTGGACGAAACAGGGGCCGTGTTGGAATCCTTAAGAACAGGGAAAAGCATAAGGGAAGCTTTGAGACAGTTCACATTCAGGATGCTACTGGGCATGAATTTGCTACTCGTTTGGGAAATGTCTTTACTCTTGGTAAGGGTTCAAAGCCTTGGGTGTCTCTCCCCAAGGGCAAGGGTATCAAGTTGAGCATCATCGAAGAGGCTAGGAAGAGGCAAGCTGCTGCTGCAACAGTTGCTTAGTTATGCCTTGCAAGCATGATCGTTGCTTGATTGCTGGTTGGTCATGTTAAATTTATATTATGAGACTTGTTTTAGAGGAGATAATTTTTATTTTTGGTACAATTTTGCATCTGCATGTTAAGGTTAGTATGATTTAATATTTGCAGACTGTTTGCTGATTTATCCTGGTTTCTACTGTTGACTTTTGATTCATGAATTTGCTGAAAGCTATTTGAAACTTTATTATCTAGAACAAAATTTTGAAACTGATATGATTACGTATGTAATGACTGCTATCAACATTCTTGAGCTGGTTAAAGGCTTGAATCTAGTTGAGTTTTAATCAGGTTATGTATTTCTGTTTATTGGAATTTATTACAACATAGCAACCACTACAAACATCAAAGTATAGGCTGACCCTAGTCATCCAAACCAAGATCTGGAAAATCAAGACTTGTGTGAAAGATGTCATCGAGCCTATTAAATGGTATGAGCCTAGAGTAAGATAGAAACATGGATCTAATAATTATAAACTAAAAGCTATCGTCTTCTAATGTTTGTGTTTTGTTTAATATGGCTCACCTTAACACTAGACTATTTTCAGGAATGACAACCATGAAAGTCTGTAGTATGTATATATTATGTTTGCTCTTTTACAGAGTGGGTTGTTTCTAAAAAGTGCAGGAAGGGACGCGAAAATGTAAAGTTAACATTGTTGGTTTTATCATTTATGGGTGTCAATGTCCATTTTGCGCACACAAGGCTATGGTATAATAGCTATAATGTTATAAAATAGCTATAATGTTATAACACTTTTATTTGTTCACAATGCATGATATGTTTTCTTAATAATGTCATCTTTATAAAAATCATAGATTAGAATCTTGATTTTATTATATATATATATATATATTTAAAATAATGCTTAAATGTAAAGAACTTGTCTGAGTTGAAAATATATAACGAGACAGATATTTAATAAATAAAAAGTCCACAAGATGCATATTTCTTTTTTTTTTTTGAAAGTTCCTTCAAATAGTTACTTTCAGTCAATCTTAACAATTTAATTTGTTTAATTAGACATGTACAATACCTTTTAAACAAGAGCGGCTTTGTAGACACACATGTTATACAAAGATGAGTATCATACACTATACCAACTTGATCAATAAATGGTGTTTTCTAGAGCCTCGTCCTTGAGTAACCTTTCACCAAGTTTCATACATGTTACAATCTCAACCGATGGCCATAAATTTAGAGATTGCCAAAATCCAACTCAACAACCAAGCATAACTTGATCGATATATAGAAACAACCGATGGGCAGTTTAAAAAGGATTTAGCTGAAGGAACAAGTATTCGTCTCGTGATGAGGGTGGATTCAAGTCCCATTGTAAAAGGAGCGGGGGCTCTAGCTCCTACCCACTTTCATAATTGTCGTCATCATTTCTCCGTGTGCATAAGTGCATGCAAGGTCTTAGAGACCATGAGAGGAATAGCAAATAGGTTGATTATTTGTTAGAGGAAACATCCTGTATTCCTGTTTATAAGGAGGTTATTTGAGGGCTATACCCTTCCAATCAGTACATTTAGAGAGATCTTCTACTATTAGGGTTGGTTCCGAGAGTGTTCAAATAATTTTAGGCCATGGGTGATTAGAAAAAATAGGCCCTATAAATATAATGTTAATAATCAGTATGTTAAAAATTTATAATACGATAATTATTTTACAAATAAATAAAAATATTGTAGCAAAATAATCTAATTTACTTAACCTAATCGTAAGACTCCCCTAACGTTTTTTTTAATTAAGTTTAGATTAGATCGACTAAACTAATTAAAATTATTAACGGATCCTAAGTTTCGATTAATCAAGATAATTAAATTGTTATTGGATTTGTTAATAATCAATAGTTGTTTTTATATATATACATACATATACAATATAATTTTTTTTTAAAATCTTGGTCTCTTGATGAGATTGAGCTCTAAACGATCGACCATCCTACCCATCCCCAGAGCCTCCCATGTCTTCTGCACCATCATCTTTACTTCAGCTATCACACCATGGAGATAATCGTGATCATATCTAAATTCT
>BJCM01205787.1:0-2500 GCA_018326385.1 Flaveria bidentis | reverse complement strand
GAGGCACACTCGTTAAACATCAATATGAGCTAGAAGGGCAGCACCCCTGGCGGTATCCAAAGGGCTGAGCCTCAGTGGGGGTCTCGCTGCTTAGTACTGAGTGGCGACCACGATGAGTGAAAATTCAATTTCATACTTAAAAGCCTTAGAGAATTGCTTCCAATTTAATACTGATTGCATGATCAACGCTTATTGGCCAACTAGCACTAACTGAGCGATCAGCAACATTAGATACTGCCAACATGGTTCCTGCGGATGGTAACCAAATTAACTGCCAAACTAATTTCCGCAAACTGCATCACTCTTTCATGAAGCATTGTGTCGTGGACTAGTTTCAACTTTCAACCGCACAATTGTGATAGTTCCCTGTCACCCAGCTCTAAAATGAAACTCTTTGGTTTATTTCAGGTAGAAGCTTTAAAAAAATATACATACATTCTCTTTTTTGACTATTCCTGAGTCATCTGATTGAATTTCAAAAATACCATCTAAATACTTCAACTGAAATTGATTAAACACAACTTAAAAAGATTATCCAAGCAATTACAAACTACAGAACCTACATAAAACAATTGTACCTGATACAATACATGTCAAAAAGATTATCCAAGCAATTACAAACTACAGAAACTACATAAAACAATTGTACCTGACTACCTGATACTATATAATATAAAAAACAAGCAAGTGCTGCTGAAAGTTATTTTATAGTCTCTGTCAAACTTAGATTCCTAGTGTAAAATCAAGCTTCAATGTTGACTCATAAGGATGATATCAGTGAAGTGAATTCTGGTATGCAAACATATTATCCAAAGAATGACGTGGATGCTTAGTTTCAAACCCCCCTTTTTTCACAAATCAAATTGCTAAATTGGTCATCGTTTTAACACCAACATTCCTTTACCTATACTGCTTACCATAAAGTTTGATGTAGTTAATGCAAATTTGGCTCAGAAAAGAATTCACAACTACTCCAACTTTGACGTCAATAATAACTTGCTTCTCAGGCCAAAAGTTTGTCCTTTTACCCGAACCCAAGGGTGTATATGCTTCCATTTCCATAAAGGGAAAATCACAATACATGGCAATGAACTCACCTCATTACTAATATAGTCACCATAAAATCATTACTAAAACAAGTTACAACATTTTCAGAATTGATTGATTTGGGTACTTTCACAAGAAATCTGGGAGGCTTTCAAATGGTTTTCATAAAGGTTTTTCGAGATTCGGAAGGTTTCGATAGGGGTTTTTACAAGTTGCAATGGATATAGTAACGAATTTTGAATTTTGGATGATATGAATAGTAATTACTAAGGTCCACAGACCAATTTAGAAATGGAATGGAATATTGCCCCAATTGATTTCAATTTACCCCTTCAACAACCCACCGATGAGTAGATTAACACATATTTTTAACCAAATCATCACAGATCTATCCTAAAAGCAGCGGTTATCACAACCTACCATCAAAATTACACAAAACCATGAATCAAAGTAAAAATCCAACAAACCGACGACAGTTCCAATCAAAAGTTTAACCTAACACCATAAATTGATGAAGTGACAAACAATTTCAAAGATAGTTCATATGTCACGCGGATCATAGCATGAAATTGAGATTGAAACACACGCAGAGACGAAGACTTACGTTGATATCATCGCCGACGGAATTAAGTTCTTTGTTGGCCTTGTTACTGAACCAGTAACTTCCGAATTTTCCGATAAGCTGATCCATACTTCACTTGTGAAGATGAATTCCGATGAGATCGATTGAAGATCTGGTCCCCCTCTAATTCAATTCAATCTCTGAATATCCCTGATTTCTCTCTTCAATTCTTCTACATTAACACGCTTTCTTTATTAACATTATATATATATATATATATATCCCTAAGAAAACCAATATCTTAATAAAAAAACTAAAAACCATGATCCACCAATTACATAATTTATAACTAATTTATATTTTTTATCGTCAAGTAATTTCTCACCTCATTGTTTATGGTAATTATTTATTTTTTGATTTAAAACCCTTGATTCTTTTTTTTCCAGATCTCTCTTAAATTAATTGATCAACATTATTTCTATCAAATCAAGCTTTCATATAAAACTATCTAAATTGTTGAAGAGTTTGCTCATGTTTTTTTTCTCTACATTGAATGCTACCTTGAGATCATGGAATATATCAACAAAAGCAAAAGAATACATCAATATTGCATTTTGATTTTTATGATACTACCAACAAAAACAAAAGGTGTGTAATCTTAATATTGGTTTATGGTTTCGATGTAAGGTAGAAATCCATCAGCAAGGTTTCGATAAAAGGTTTCTATGTTCAATGACCATGAAGAAAACAAAATCAAAGAAGAAGAAATCAAAGAAACAAGAGGTATATAACCACAACTCGTTCAATCGATCACAAATAGTAGTATAACAAAGGTATTCGATTTTATTGAAAAGGAGTTTGATTTTAGTATCAGAAATTGATATGATGATG
>BJCM01205776.1:0-22299 GCA_018326385.1 Flaveria bidentis | reverse complement strand
AAGTTTGTTGAGAATTGCTAACTGCTTTCTTACTCTTGTAATTGTCTTAGCTATATCAATGAACTGTGAATTTGTTGATACTGCTTGAATCGATTACAATTGTTTGTGTTTCACTTGAATTGTTCTCATAGATCATTACAGATTGTCTCAATTGATCCTATTAATTGATATCGGAGCCTATCAACTGGTTCTGATTCAATCAATTGCTCTATCACATATTCCTCTTAACTATTTTTATAAAACGAGATCGTATGTTCTGATAACTGGTAATAATTGAAAATTTGACTATTAATAGCATTTATGATATGTGGTAATGGTTGATAGGATGTTTAAGGGCTTCTTGTATGATTCGTCTTTAGCTAGTAGAGTTTGTATATATAGCATGGTTATGTAACTTTATACTTTTCTTACTCTGTTCCTATCTGATTGTCATGGTTATATCCGCTTGATGCAATATTCATTATTAATATTTTTTGAATTTTGAAGAATGTTGTGTTCATGAATTCAAAAGATTTATATTGAGTCTCAAATGTTTTTATTTTATAAACACACATCCTAGGTTTCAGGTGATTCAAGAATAATAGATTAGGGACTAAGCTTATGAGAAGATAAAGGACTAAAATGTTGTTGAGCATTGGATCTTTTCCATATTTAAACTGATGTAATATTTAATGTATTATGGCAGATGTATAATACTTTATAATGTATAATTATAGTTTGACTTCCGCTATGTATTCTCTTATTACTATGTGTTCTAGATATCCAATGCGTAACGCGCCTAAGGGTGTGCCCTGGGAGGCAGGTTTTTTTTTTCACAATACACACACACACACACATAATTTGCACTAATGGATTTCTACTTATACTTGACTAGGGAGTATTACATCATAAACTCATAATTTGCACTGTGTTCATATCATAGAGATTATATGAAAAGGCTGATGCAACCTAAATACCCAAAGTCTCTCATGCATGCATGCATATGAGCACATGAGTGTGAAATCTTCCAAAGCCAAGACCAATATCTTCCGAAGCCAAAGATGAAGTCTTCTGAAGCTTCAGAGACAAAGTCTTCTGAAGCCAACTCTTGAAGACAGATTTCTTCCAAAGACTTTTAGCACCCATGCTTTATCTGATGTACTTTACATAAAGTTGGATACCTTTCCACTAAAACTCTGTAAAGTGACCAACTTTTACAAGTTGATGAAAAGGTCCATACTTTTAGTAACTATATATTAAGGTCTTGAGTTTGTAAACTTTCTACTTCATGTACTTTATCCTTTTCGTAATAGATTAGGATGTGAGCTATGGCATGTCATAGTCACTACTCAAAAGGCAATTTGCCTTTTGACTCTACAATTGATTGTGTTTTGTCTCTAGTCAATTGTATCCAGCTAGCCTTCAAAGTATGGCCGGTTGTAGGATGTAGTATATGTATCTCAAGTACTTGTAATTTTCTTTTATGCTTTGTAAAACTTGTAATAGAACTTGAGAAGGCAATATCCTGCAATCTTGAAAACAATCTCTTTGTGTATCTTGTTATCTTGTTCTGTCTCATACTTACTTGTGTTCTTAGTATCATCTCTTGAGGTTAACCACTTTCACTGTCTGATTAAGTTGAGTGTTCTTAACCATCTCTCCTCTTTCTGTTGTTGTGTTGTATTTGTATACCCTTCAACGGTTTTGCATTTCGTATTATTGCTTTCTAGGCTCTTGATATAAGATCTTACCATCTTAAGATCCCTCACACACACAAATACTTAACTTATCAAATGCTAGCCATTTCCAAATATGATATGGACCTTACATACGAAGCACCTCTTCTGCTACTGGTGGTGGTATGATCCCTAAGGTTGTGGCTGACTACTCAGATGAAGATAGAATGAGAGTAGACATTGACTAGAAGGCCATGATAGCCCTTCAGACTGCTCTTCCTAACTATGTGTACAAAGGTTTTTAGAAATGCAAAACAGCTAAGCAGTTGTGGGATGCATTGAAACTAATGTATGAGGGTTCCTATGAAGCTAAGGAGAACAAGAAGGATCTCCTGTAGCAGTAGTTTGAAAATTTCACCTTCAAAGCTAGTGAAACCATGACTCAACAATACTTCACGTATGTTGTTGACACATACGTACCTAGTTTAGGAGCTTAATGTAAAATGTCTTTCATGTCTTACATATATGTAATGAATGATTTAAATGAAATGAAATATGTGATTGATGCTTAAATTGTTTAATGTTTCATTTTTTATTGTGTAATAAAGCATATTTAACTAATTATATAAGTTTGTGGTTGCTTACATAGTTCTTAGTCAATAATTATTAAGAAACATGTTCAAACTTAATCATATGAAGTCTTCATGCAAATGGACCATGCTAATAGACCGTCCGCATGAATACTTCATGCTAGTGGACCAATCGAATGACTGAACTAGGAGACTGGATCAGTCGCACGATTAAGATATAAGATTGGCATTGAACCTTCAGTTGTGTGTATGGTCCAAGCGTAAGATTCAGTCGTACGACTGAACCATTCTAATGGTTTAGTCGTACGATTGACAAACCCTAACCTATAAATACCACCTAATTCGTGGAAAAAGGCAACACTTCAAGAATTTCGACTCACATACGTACCCTAGCCGTCCAGAGACTCTAGAGAACCTGTTCCAACTTCATAGTTCGCAGTTGATCGTGTTCTTATGGTTCATAATGTTTCATTAATCTCTAGATTGATCGAAACTGCGTTCTCACTGATTAGATCGCAAATCAAATAGGATTCCACGCTATTTGATTAGGTATACACGTATTATCAGTTAGTACTCCGTACGTACACGGTACTAACAAGTGGTATCAGAGCTTTGGCTCTTGATTTTGAGTGTGATTCGATTAGTTTTGGTGCAAAAATCACGTTTTTCATTCAAAAGAGTCACCTTTTTTTTAGTAAAACAGTGTTTTCAATGTCTCCAGATCTAAAAGTTTAAGTTTTTTGGCATACGACAGATTAGGGTTCTTGAAAACTCGTCTTTTTGTGTCAAAGTATCAAAAACCTTCGAATTTTCAAAAAACAACAGCCTTCAATTTTACAATTGGCTCAATTGTACGACTGAACTCAATCGCACATCCCATATGCACGATTGAACTCAGTCGCCCATCCATTTGTATGACTGAACCACCTTATTTGCATTGTCCATCCGCATTCGTCTAATCGCACGGTTGTTCATCCGCATTTGTCCAATCGCACGATTGACCCATCCGCATTTGTCCAATCGCACGATTGACCCATCCGCATTTGTTCAATAGCACGATTCGTCCATTCGCACCTCTCCATTCGCACGAGTGAATAAGTCTTAGGTTAAAGTTCAAAGGTTATAGAAATGGAAGATCAGTACTTTGCGTTAACTGCCGGTAGAGACTCTCGTATCCAAAACCTTTTTCTTCTGGAAAATGAAATAGGGAATCATAATAAGCCCCCTAAACATATGGCGTTAGATGATTACCCACAATGGAAGCAAAGGTTTGAGATTTATCTAAATTGGGTTGATCCTAATCTTTGGGAATCAATCGAGACAGGTTATAGCATGCTGGTTAGTGCTGATGGTGTTAAACTTACCTTTGGCAGCATGACTGATAGCCAGAAGGTGAAGTACAATGCTAAGAAGAAAGTGTATGCTCTGTTGACTCAGTCGATACCTAATGATATATTCCACCAGTTTTCTGCGAACAAACATGCAAAGAAGTTACGGGAAGCTTTGGAGAAACGATACAACGGGAATGTATCGTTGAAAGCTCTAGAGGCAAAAGCTTTGAAGAAGGAGTTTGATAACTTCTCTTAGATGGGTAAAGAAAGCTTGGATGATGTCATAGACAGGTTCTACCATTTAATGAGTGAGTTGTACACTCATGGAGTCACAACATCAATGGAGATAAGGTCTCAAGCTTTGCTAATGGTCTGCCAGAGAAGTGGGACTCATTTGTGTCTAATTTGAGACAGAACAATTTACTGGCAAAATTAGACATAAACGACTTCATCATGAAATTGAGTGAGGAGGAACTGAGGATGAAATATAGGTCATAGAAAGGAACCTATGATCGGAATCCTTCACTTTATAAATCCTCTTCAACTTCAACAAGTTCAAGAGCACCTCTTCAAACAACATTTGTGTCTAGTTCAACCGGTCCTTCTTAACCTACAGCTTTAGGATCTAAAACGTTAGGGTCATCTACTACCCAATATATCATATCTGATACAAATGCTACGAAGTTGAAGACCGAGAATCTTGGGAATATCACTATGGAGGTTCCAAAAGAGCATATGGACCTTTTAGCTACGGTTGTTCATTCTTATGATGGTCTAGTTGCAGGAAAGATCGAAAATTTCCATCTGGCTAATGAGGATTACGAGCAGGTGGACGAGAATAAATTAGAAAGAATGGACATTATGTGGGCTTTAGCAAGTGTTGTGAGGAGAGTGAAAAAGTTTGTGAAGAAGACAGGACAGAACTTGATAGTCACAAAGAATACATCTTTTGGTTTCGACAAAACCAAAGTTACCTGCTTTAGCTGTGGAGAAAAGGGGCACTTCAAACGTGAATGCGTAAAGCCCAATAAGACAGGTAACGGGAATCCTTTCTTATCATTCAACCATCAAGATAAACCCATGAGTGGAGCTGCCTTGTCAAGTAAATATACAAAGGCTTTGACTGCATAAGATGACGAAGGTCAAGATTGGACCTTTCGTTTTGTATCTCCGGGTGAATCGAACATTGCAACTGTTGAGGGTTTGGATGATGACACTGCAAGTGAAGGTGAAATTGCAGTTGAACTAGTGATGTTAGATCATGAATATAATGCGAATGTGGTCAATCACTTGATTGAAGAAGATCTCGGAACGACTTGTTCAGAATCTCCAACATCTGAATAGTCAAACTCTACACTGATGATGGATTCAACCGAATCTTCACAGGTAAGCACCACAGACCAACTATTTGATAATAATGCTTGTAGTAAATAAAAAATTTAGAGAAAGCATAGATTTAATATTTGCTAGGTTATTAGACCATAATGATAGCTTAGTAAATGACTTACAACTGTGCACAGAAACTAATCAGATTTTAAAACAAAATTAGCACAGTTATAAAGAGAAAATAGAACTTTTAAATAAACAACTAAGGGAAACCGAAGTTGTTGCTTTTAATCAAGCAAATGACATAAAGTTCTACTTAAACACCCTAGAAGAAACTAAGAAAGAAAAGGCAGTTCTAGAAGTCAAAGTCAATTCACTAAAACAGAAACTGCACAGTTGGACTAGTTCTTCTCACATAGTTCAACACTTAGTGAAAGAACGAAGTAACGGGGAGGGGTTGGGTTACAAAGTGGTTCCACCACCACATGAGATATTGTTAAATGCTAAATATTGACCAGTAAATAACAATCCTATTAAGTATCATATGGTGTCCACTCCTCTAGTTAGTGACCCGGATTCCATAAGTAAACTAGTGAAATCTGTCACTAAACATAAGGAAGCTACTTTGAAGTCTAAAGGTAAGATGCCTATTATGAATTTGGAAGAATAGTTTGAAAAGGTTAATGTAAAGTCAGGGTCAGACATGTCTTTTTCTGAACCCAAAACGACCAAACCAATTAACCAACCACGTGCTCCACAGCACAGTCCAAATAAACAAAAGGTTAAAGATGTTAAAAACGTTCAAACAATTAATTTTGTTAAAGAAATTAAAACATCTAAACAAGAAGTGTCTAAATCTAACCAGACCAAAGTCACACCGGTATCACACACTTCCCCACAGAGACTAATTTCCAAACATGTAGAAGGTAGATCGTGCTACACTTGTGGAAAAAGAGGACACATCGCTTCTAATTGTCCTATTATCAAACACCAAGAAAGAAAGTTGAACTTCATGATACTAAACCAAGTTCTTCAAAAAGGAGTTCAATTACTCAACCAAAAAGAATCTATGAACCTAAAGTTCAAACCGTAAGCTAGTCGTCTATTTATCACAAACATGCCTTACACAAAACTAGCTTATGGAAAGAAAGTCAAGTCAAGTGTCTGACAATGAGAGCAAGTAGAAGAACAATATGCCCTCTCCCTCCAATGGAAAATGGGTTGAATTCATGATGTGTGATTCTTCTAGGTCACCCAAGCCAGTTAAGGCTTGGGTCCCAAACCTAAACTAACAATTTCCTCTGAATGTGTAGTGTGTCTGTTACAGTGCTATCATAAACAACTGGATTGTTGATAGGGGGGCGTCTAGGCACATGACCGGGAACCTGTCTCTCCTTTCAAATGTCAAACAAATTAAAGGGGGACATGTCTCATTTTCTTGAAATAAAGGAGGTTACATCACCGCTCAAGGGGAAGTGGGAAATCAGAAACTCAAGTTTGACAAGGTCAACTATGTTCAACAATTACAAAATAACTTGCTTTGTCTATCACAGATCTGTAACAAAGGATTCAAGTTAGTTTTTGACAATAAGAAGTGCTATGTGTTGAAGAAGGGTTATGTAATCCCGGAGGATCAAGTCTTAATGTCAGCTTCAAGATATAATGATTTATATGTCTTGGACCTATCAAAAGCCTCCAAAGCCGATCATCAAGTACAATGCTTCTTGTCAAAGGAAACAGAGAAAGACTCCATCTCCTGGCATAGGAGAATATGACACATAAATCCACGGAAGATGAATCACCTGATTTTGAATGATCTAGTGCGTGGAGTAAATGTTAAGAATTTCCAACTACCGGATTTCTGTGTCGCGTGTAAGAAAGGGAAACAGATAAAGAAGTCTCACAAGGCAAAGAAAGTTCATTCAATTGACCTTCCTCTTGAACTTCTTCACATGGATTTGTTTGGCCCAAGCAGTACAAAGAGCATTGCCGGCGATTTATACTGCTATGTAGTTACGGATGATTACTCAAGATTTTCTGGGTGATGTTTCTGAAATCCAAATCAGAGACATTTGAATCATTCAAAGAGCTGGTAACTACCTTGGAGTCACTCTACAAGCTGAAGGTATGGCAAATCCGCTCAGACAACGGCATGGAATTCGAGAACCAATGGATGGAGGCATTCTTCAAAGAGAAAGGAATTGTACATGAGTTCACATCTGCCTACACTCCACAAATGAACGAAGTTACTGAAGGGAAGAACAGGAGTCTAATAGAGACCACACGAACGATGCTAGCTGACTCAAAACTGCCCATCAAATTTTGGAATGAGGCAATTGCCAATGCATGTTAAACCCTAAATCGAGTCCTGGTGGACAAACGTCATGGTAAGACGTGTTACGAGTTACTCCAACAACGTAAACCTAATCTAGAGTACCTTGAACTGTTTGGTGCACCATGTATGCTGCTGAAGAAAAATCAGTAAGGGAAGTTCAGTGAAAAGGCTAAAGAAGGAATTTTTCTTGGATACAACATACCGAATAAGAGAGTTTACAATAACTCAACGGGTCAAGTAGAGGTGTGGTGTAATGTCGATGTACAGAGATACACCACCCCTCCTGCTGAAAAGGATCCGTATTCTTCTTCGATTATGATGGATTTTTTATGTCCTTCAACATCCTTCTCTCCCCTTCTGATGATGAGCTATTAACCAAGATGATGTACGATGTCTTAAACACACTATCACTAGACTCGACAACATCAAGTTCACATGATGAGTCTTCTAGTCATTCAGGGGGAACACTAAAGATTAGTTACTCTTCCTCTGACAATGAAGAAGTAGAGAATGCTCAGGAGGAAAAAGAAGACCAGGTTACAACTACTGAATGTACACCAACATCAGATATTGATGCCTCTGACAATTCGGAACCTTGCAATCCAATGACTACAAATACTGAACCAAGAATTCACAATCTGGATTAGGGAGTAGTCATTCCCACCACTCCTGGATCTTGACTTAATCTATATAATCCTCTGGACAATGTCATAGGGGATGTATAATCGGGAGTACAAACAAGAAATCAGCTATACTCTGTTGATTATGCCTCCGTCATGGAAAAAGGCTATCTTCAAGACGTTGCTTATCGATGTTTTGTGTCTCAATTTGAGCCAAAATATGTAAGTGAGCCTTAAACGATGAGGCATGGGTGAGTGCCATGCAAGAAGAACTTCTTCAATTCAAGAAGTTAGGTGTATGGACACTGCTGGATAGACAAAAGGTGCAAGGGTTATTGGCACTAAATGGGTCTTGAAATGCAAGAAAGATGACTAAGGGGTCATAACTATAAACAAGGCTCGACTTGTAGTTCAAAGATTTCGACAAGTCAAAGGAATTGATTACAGTGAAATGTTTGCACCTGTGGCGAAAATGGAAGCAATCCGTATCTTCCTAGCCTATGCATCTTATATGAAGATTAAAGTTTATCAACTAGATGTGAAGAGTGCATTCCTTCATGGTGAAATCTGGGAGACAGTGTATGTCAGTCAACCCGAAGGATTTGAGGATCCGTATCATCGGGATAAAGTTTACAAGCTGGACAAGGCTCTCTACGTGCTCCACCAAGCCCCAAGAGCATGGAATGAGAAGCTCTCGACTCATCTTATGAAACATGGATTTCGTAGAGGAGTGATTGACTGCACACTGTTTATCAAAGAATAGGATGGTGACTTACTGCTCGTACAGATTTATGTTGATGACATAATCTTCGGTTCCAATACGAAGATTTGTGTAAAGAATTTGAAGTAGTAATGAAAGCTGAATTTGGGATGAGTGCCATGGGAGAAATGAAGTTCTTTCTTGGGTTACAGGTTGATCATACACCAAAGGGAATATTTCTACATCAAACCAAGTATGTAGGTGATATCCTAAGTTGGTTTGATATGGAGAATGCTTCAACAGCTGGGACTCCACTTGTTACAAACCACGACATGGCACCTGATGAAAATGGTGATCTAGTGGATGCCACCATGTATCGAGGATTGATCGGATCCCTCATGTGCCTCACAGCCTCACGACCAGATATCATGTATGCGACATGTCTCTGCTCCAAATATCAGGCCAAACCCAAAGTCAACCATCTCATTGGTGTTAAAAGAATATTTCATTATTTGAAGGGTACTCCAACACTCGGGTTGTGGTATCCTCATAATGATGACTTTGAGCTTAAAGCGTATAGTGACTCAGATTACGGTGGTTGCAAATTGAACTACAAGTCAACATCTACAGTATGTCAATTTTTTGGGAGAAGATTAGTCACCTGGCAGTGTAAAAAGTAGACACCGATTGCTCTGTCAACATGTGAAGCTGAATATGTTACTTCTGCAAGTTGCTGTTCGCAGATCATTAGGATTCAACAGCAAATGTGGGACTACGGTTTGCAATCTCAAACACTCCTATTTACGTTGATAATTTTGCTGCTATAGCTGTAACAAAACATCCAATCCAACATCCTAAAACTAAACACATCAGCATTAAGTGTCACTTTATACGTGATTGTTTTGAAAAACATTTAATCGATATCGTTAAAATAAATACGGATTTTCAACGCGCCGACCTCTATACAAAAGCTTTTGGTAAACCAAGATTTTTATATCTATTAGAGGTTAATGGTGTGAAAAAGAAAAGTGACGGGATCATAGAGGATGAAAATGCTTAGTCCGACAACTTTTATTTTATTTATTTTTCCTTATTTTAATTTACTGTTTCTATAAAATCCAAATACTCAAAAAATATTTTCGGTTTTAGTATTTTAGGGGGAGAATAGGTTAGATTAGTATTAAATTAGTCGTTTTACGTAATTACATAATAAAAACGAGGGAGCAGGACAACATAGCTAAAAGGAAAGAAATCAAATCTGTGATAGTGATTCAACGTATTTGGAAAATTATAGTACACAGGGAACTAATTATTTGGGATTTCTTAAGGTTAAACTGATTAAGATGCAAAAGTCAAAGTTTAAGTCTGAAAAATCTAAGCAAAATAAAAGGAAAAATAATAGTAAAATTATTAGGCTACCAAGGAAACATAGAGAAAGTAGACCTAGAGGCTGCTAGTTCATTATATCATACGTCAGTGGATTCAACACAATGGACAAGTAGACCTCATTGGTCGTTTCAATTACAAACTAAGTTGTTCAACCTGCTGTGGATTCCCATCTTATCCCTAGTTAACAAAATCAACGATGTTCCAATAAGGGGTTAAGAGCAAAATAAACGCCACATATGTGTGCGGAAAACCATAAAATATGAGCAAAGCACATGAAAAATGCAAAACGCAATCAAGCTAATAACCTATGTTGTTAGTGCAATATGTGCAAAAAGAAAATAATTGCTTGAACAAGAAGATAGGTTGTGTGCCTCTCTGTTGTGCGGTTGCACTGACCTGAGGATAAGCATAACCTAAATATTCTAGAGTTCATTGTTTTTTGCGCCTCTCTGCTGTGCGATGGCACTGACCTGAGGCTTGGCATCTCTTTGAAAGTTCTTAGAATAGTTTCTTCTTGATATATACTCGTAGACCGCTCAAAAATCTCCTGAGGAACGTTGATTACCATATAAGCGTGGGATCCATAAATGGTTGTTGAAATAATTAAACCTTAAATAATCACCAATGTGTGTCAAAAATCTGTGTATGGATTTAAGAGGACAAGTATACTGACAATCATTGTGAGCCGCAGTTCTTGAAAGTCAAAATCATTGTGTGCATCTTGTGGCTCTAGTATGATTTCCTAAAATTACTATTGACTATTAGTGAAAACAAGGATTTAGCATCAAGATAGTTTATCAAAATGTCCCAAGTGATTCTGATTTACCTGTATGATCCCAAAATGAATCATACCAGAAATGATATACAAGAATTGAAGCTGTGTTGTCCAGAAAGTAAAATCGGTTAGAATTACTCTAATAGGTTTAAAATCCATCTCTAATAAAAAATATAAAAATATGTTTTAATTTTGTTTGTTTAATTTTCTAGTTGCTTTATTTTTTAATTTTAGTCATTTAGTAGGTGAAATTCGGACTAGGAATCGAAATTCAATCTATAAATCACTCACTCAAATGGGTCACGTATGAGGTGACTAAAAAGTTCAAAAATAAAATGAGTCATGTTTGAGGTGACAAAATTTGTTCTTCATTAAAAGGATCATGTCTGAGGTGATCAATAGTTTTCAAAGTTAAAAAGATCACGTCTGAGGTGATCAACAGTGTTCAAAGTTAAAAAGGTCATGTCTGAGATTATTATTAGTCATAACGTGTTATCGATTGTTAACATATTAAGTGTTTCAAAGTGAATATGGCAAAATTCTTAAGTCATAGTCTTTCGCACGACTGGACCATAAGTATGGACCATTCACACGAATAGGGCATGAGTATGAACCATTCACACGATTGGATCACAAAAATGAACCAATCACACGAATAGAGGTGACCGAATGAGTCAGTCGTACTACTGAAACCTAGTCGCACGACTGAATATGACGACTAAGCCAGTCGCACCACTGAGCCCCAGTCACACGAATGAAGCATGCGAATAGGTCCAGTCGCCCGAATTAAGATAAAATAAGTACAAATAGGGATAAAGTCGGTCGCATATCCTCCTCACCCTCCAATCGCCCTCAAATCGCCCGAAAGCACAAATACTCTTCCAAAATTTGATTGAGTCGATTTCTGACCACTATTGTGTTAGTGACATGTTTTCACATCATCTGAAGGTAATGAACAATCGAAATCGCACAAAAGGCATAATGAAATCAAACCCTAAGAGGCCCAAATTGATTTAAATCAAGAAATAAGTAATAACCATTAAGTAGACCACATAAACATGCATAGTGGTTAAAATGAACAACATACTGTGACAATTAGGGTTTCTGCGAGTTTAAAGAGTCTATACACAATGTTTAACATTAAGTTTTGACCTAGATTCAGGGTTAGAGTGTCGAACAGAGAGATGTACGACTGGACACTCAGAATGATCTTCAATCACACGATTCAACTGGGCGAATGACTCAATCGGAGAAATGAACTAGGCGTGTGAGCACAATTGCCCGATTGAACTCAGCCGCATGCTCAATCACCAGTTTGAACTCAGCCGCAGAATCAATCGCCCGACTTATCTCAATCTCATGCTCAATTGCTCGATTGAACTCAGTCACATGCTCAATCGACTGACTAAACTCAGTTGTATGGTTCAATCGCACTATTGAAACAGACTGAATTAAAAAAAACAGATTAAGTTTCAAGTGTTTATGTTATGGATAAATCTAATGTTTATGTGTCTTGTGTTATAGAAACATGGCAGAGAGGTGGACTGTAAATACCAAGCACAACATATGAGCTCACCTTGATCCTACATCCCAGAACGCTGCTGACTTCTTAGGGATTATAGCCTTTCTTCGCAGATCACGGATATTCAAGGCTTTCTCTACTCTGTGTACACCTTACAGATCCATCCAGCAGTCATTCTAGAAGTGTGCCAAGGTAGACAGATTAGTTGAGCCCCATTGTATACAGAGCTCAATCTTGGGTAAAGAGATAATGATCACTAAGGAGGACTTGAGACGGGTCTTAGGTTTGGGTGAGGACGGAAGCCACCTAACTAAGTTACATCCCCTAACTGTCTGGGGATGCTTTATGAGGATCAAGTACACCGGTGACTTAAATGCCAGGTAACTGAACAAGAGTAACATGTGCCCTCAATTTAAGTATTTGACACATGTGATCCTAAAGTGCATAGCCTCCAGGCGTGGAGAATTTGACGACCTCTTTGACCAAATCAAGAATGCATTCGTTGCACTCGTACTGAACCATCTGTTCAGTTTCTCCCGCATGATCTACTACTATCTGATCGAGAACATAGAGGCCAAAGGCAAGGAAGTCTTCTGCATGTGCCCTTGATTCTGATAGATGATTATTGACGAGAAACTTCCTTCACTGCCTAAGGAGAGTCATTATGCAGTTACTCTTGAGGTCATGGATGACACCACCCTCGGGAGGATGAAGGTCTACCGGGGCAAGCAGGTGAAGCCCCTGGTGAGGAGGTTGTTTGGCCATCTGGCCAATGTAGAGTATGTGGCGAAAGCTAGGAGGAAGTGGTGCCACGAGAATAGTGATTCCGATGTTGAGTAGATTGCTCTACCCTTCGATGATTCTGATGGTGATGACCAAGGTGATGGTCCGGGAGGACCCGAGCTGGCTCCAATCCAACCTAATTTTCAGCTGGATGAGGAGGAGGAGTCAGACTAGGAGCCCCTGGTATGAACGGTGGGGAGCCGGGTCGTAGCAACTGAAAGAGGGCTCAAGGCGGTTGGTGGATGCCAGGGTGAGTCCAGGGATGTTGTTACTACTGATGTTGATCCATCTTATACCCTGTACCAGCCTAACAGCCAAGGGGGAGCCTTAATGTCTAAAGGCTCCAGGAATAAGTGGATGGCTCACCCTTATGGCAAAAAGGGTTAGAGGCTAGGATTTACATTGACCACATCCACCACAACTACTGCCACAGCCACCACCACTACTGCCACAACCACCACTACTACCACCACCACCTCACATCTCCCACATCCACCATAGCTACCACCACCAATACCACACCACCTATCACTACCACACTCCCAACCACCACTACTACAACCAACCCTTCACCATCCACTCATATCCCACCACCCATATTCACCACATCTACCACCACTAGCCACCAGTCCATCATTCCATATTATCTTCACCACAAGACCCACTTTACCCCTCATTAGGGTAGAGGAACAGCTAGCAACACTATATCGCATGGTGCTGAAGCTGTTAGCTGCTGATGAAGAAAGAGCTGCTCAGCTAAGTCAACTTGTGGAGCTAAATGCTAATCAAGCACAACAAATTGCCTAAGAAGCACAACAGATCTCCCAACTTCAGGAACGCAATGACCAATCAGTGAAGAGGATTAAGGAGTTGGAGGCCAGAAACCAGACGATCATGCTCAAACTAAACGGATCTAAAGATGAGCCTCTGAAGATTAGTGAGGGTGATGATGATGTTGATGAAGATGATGATGATGGTGATGATGATGAGACTGATGATGAAGAGGACAGTGATGATAAAGGGAGAAAGGGAAAGAAGGGCGGAGACAAATATGAAGAAGGGGATGCAGCTGCATCAATATATGCCAGGGTCAAGAATGGAGGACCAAGAGAACCAAGACCAAGGAGCGTCATCCTTTGCCCCACTTGCTGAGAAGCCTGCACTTCAAGACAAAAGTAATGATTAGATGTTTATGTATTTGAAAACTTTTGCACTTGAATCTTGTATTAAAAATCTGTAATTAATGTTTATATATCTTTATCAAATTTTTGATTGTCTTCATTAATTACTAATTGTTGATATGCTACATGTTTAAATCAAGAAGATCAAACATCTCAGTAAGATGAATATGATGTTGCTCCCCTACAGCAAATCAACTCTCAATTCACAATGATTCTTGATTTGCATGGGATTATTAGAAGGTCAGTGAGCTACACTCCCGAAGAAGGAGAAATCATTCACGACCTGACTGATGAGAAACTTGCTGAGATGTTCAGGCTAAATCAAGACGAGATTGTCAAAGATACACCTACTTTTGATGTGACTAGTGACGATGACCTCAATGATGTAGATGAAATAGAGATTGAGGATGTCACAACAGACTACTCTCCAGCAGACTACCAACTTGGGTGACACTCTCGGCAGTGCTACGTTTGACAAACTAGATGAGTTGGAAAAAGAGACTGAAAAGAATGAAAGCCAAGCCCAAGTCTCAGACGCTGATGTTGATATCAAGAAGGCTGAATGGGCGGCTTGTTTTGTTGAGATACGAGCCCAAAGCATTGCACAAAAGCCAAATGCCTACACCAAGCTATACAAGGTCAAGAAACATTAAATGTGTCGGGCTAGATCATTGCATGGGCTTATTTTGTGGATCTTAACGTGTATGCAGTTAAGAGGGAGAAGGGAATAGAATACTTTAGATTTCCACATGATCTGAAGACTCTCCCTAGTTTTGAGCTCAACCAGATGGCGGGCTTAAACTTGTTATAAGGTGATCCGAGGAAAATGTCCGGCTGGTTTGAGGCTGCACTACCGAAAGAATACCACACCAGGTGGGTAAACTTCAGACCTCAACAACCGAAGAGGTACATCTGAATGTCTGAAGTGGACCCGATATCTGGAAAACCAAAGGTGGTGGTGAAGTGGAGTCCTCTGCGCACTATGTCTAAGATTCCCTTACGGTAAATGCCACAAGACTTCACTCCACACTTTAAATGGTGGTATTACCATTGGAGAACAGGTGAAGCGGTCATAGTTCTACATAAAGAGAGAAGAATGGAAACTATTTGGGTGTTCGACCCTATATGACTAACCAACTTGTCAGCAAACAATGTCTATACATTATACAAGTGGCCATTATTCCATGACTCGCAAGATATAGTACAAGCCCTCTAGTTCCAGAACGTTATACGACTCTGTTTTGCATTCGAGATACATGCCAGTGTTACTAGAGAGGAAAAGTACAAGAAATTTGAGGAGCTAATGAAGAATGTTAGACATTGACGTAAACTTGGTCCAAGGGGGAGTTTGTTGATACATATGTACCTAGTTTAGGAGCTTAATGTAAAATGTCTTTCATGTCTTACATATATGTAATGAATTAGTTGAATTAAATAAAATATGTGATTAATGCTTATATTGTTTAATGTTTCATTGTTTATTGTTTAATAAAGCATATTGAACTAACTATACAGGTTTGTGGTTGTTTACATAGTTTTTAGTCAATAATGATTTAGAAACATGTTCAAACTTAATCGTATGAAGTCTTCATGTGAATGAACCATGCTAATGGACCATACGCATGAATACTTCTTGTTAATGGACCAGTCACATGACTGAGCTAGGAGATTAGATCAGTCACACGATTGAGACATAAGATTGGCTCAGTCGCACGATTGAACCTTTAGTCGTGCGTATGGACCAATCGTATGATTCAGTCGCATGACTGAACCATGCTAATGGTTCACTCCTAAGATTAACAAACCCAAACCTATAAATACCACCTAATTCGTGGAAAAATCCAACACGTCAAGAATTTTGACTCACATATGTACCCTAGCCGTCCGGAGACTCAAGAGAACCTGTTCCAACTTCATAGTTCTTAGTTGATGGTATTCTAACTATTCATAATGTTTCATTAATCTTTTGATTGATCGAAACTACGTTCTCACTAATTGGATCACCAATCAAATAGGATTCCACACTATTTGATTAGGTATACACACATTATCAGTTAGTACTCCGTACGTAATTGGTCCTAACATATGTTAAGATTGTGGATACCTTAGTGGATTGAGGAGTTGTTCTTGAAAACAGAGACATTGAAAGGAAGTTCGTGTCCTCACTTCCTAGGAAATGGACACACTACCATGTGGGTATCAAGAGAACTGAGAATCTAAAAACTCTTACTCTAACAAAGTTGTATTGGATTCTGAGTGGCTACCATATGGAGATGAACATGCAAGGTTCATCTGGAAACTCTAAAAATCAAATGGGTTTAGCCCTTCATGTGGTTGAAAGGGATAGCATAGAACCCCAACATCATCTCATATGCTACCCTGATAACTCACCTAAGGGTCCTTTCATCACTTTCCCTGTGACACCAAGGGAGAACTACACTCAAGGAAGTCCATTCCAAGAGACATGTTCTTCTCAAGACTTTATGTCATTTGATGAAAGCTGTGGCAGCTTTCTTTACACCCTTGAAGACTTGGACTATACCTATCCAAATGATTTGGAGTACATGGAGATAGTCTAGCAGATGGCCCTTCTCTCTCACAGAAACAAGAAGTTTTACAAGCGGACAAGAAGAAAGTTTCCCAGCAGTGCAGCTAGTGGAAAGTTTGGACTGGACGAAAGCAAAGTCCAGTGTTACAACTGTAACTTGATGGGTCACTTTGCAAGGGAGTGTAAGGCACCAAGAACTAACGGTGGCCAAGCACAGTCCAGACCAAACTACACTAACAAAGCTACCTAGAATGACAAGCCAAAGCAGCAAGCTATTGTTGCTATTTAAGAAAGAGGCTTTGATTGGAGCTTTCAGGTGGAAGATGCTTCTCTAAACAAAGCACTGATGGCAGATCATGATGAAGCCAAGGTATTGGAACATCTATGTACCCCTGAATGCATTGCTAAATTTAACAGATACAGGTCCTATAACTTAGAAATGAGATCTAATCTTGAGTCCTTAAACATTTTAAAAGCTGGTTTTACAAAGTCTGAAAATGATTAAAAATTGAACATAGAGGACTGAAAGAAAACCATTTCAGTTCTAAAACATGAGCATACAAATTATAGGACTCAGATCAAGGATCTCATAACTAAGCTGACTGAGTGTTAGGCTGAGCTTGTGATCAGCAAAGCCAGGGCTAAAAAGTGTGTCCTTGAAGAAGAGACCTTCAAGAACATGATATCCTCATCCTTGTATGACAAGGTATGTTATCAAAACAAGTAGGGACTGGGATTTAATGAGATAGCTCCTCCACACACAATGTTGTCTGTAAGATCACCCTAGTGTGGAACTTGTGAAGATGAGCTTCCTCTCATAGATCCTTTGAGTGAAGAGGATGAAGAAGTGATAGTGAAGAATCTCTTTGAGAAGTATGAAAAGGAGGATTCTAAGAAGGGTCACTATCCTTCTGAGGAGAAGAAGAAGACTGTGATAACCAAGTCTATGAGGAAAAACTTGATCAGAAAGAGCAAAAGAAAAGCTAGGAGGGCTCAAAAGATCAAGGCCACTTTTGATTCTAAGCAGAAAAAAGTTTTTATCTCTGTAGGATTTGAAGTGTTGAAGAGTGAAGACATCAACCTAAACTCTTCTGCTAAGAGTCCTGGTTCATGTTCAAATCATCTCAGCACCAAGAAGAAGGTTGATCTGTTGTGTACCACTACTACACAACCTAGACCATCCATCTCCAAGAACAGTCCACACCCCAAAAGGATTGTCTCAACATTTGAAAAGATGAAGGTGGAGAAGGGATGTGATCAAAATCAGTCTTGCTCTCAGCAGAAAGCTCTTTGGAAGAAGAAAGTAGAATGTGTCATGTGTGAAAGTACCTCTCATCTTGATAAGGATTGTCCATACAATCCAAAAGGTACTCTTCATATGACCAAGAAAAGAACTTCCAAGAGTTCCAAAATGATTCCAGCTTCAGAAGGAAAATCTGTTTCCTTCGGAAGGTAAAATATGAAGAAGAAGGCAAGTGGAAATTTCCTTCGGAAGAAAATTTGGTCTCTGAAGAAAGGAATACTTCCGAAGCACTGAAGTCTGCTACAGTTTCTGCAAAGTCTTCCAAAGGTTCAGTCATCAGAACTTATGAAGTCTCAAAAGCTTTCGAATTATTGAAGGTCAAGTCCAAGCTTCCTAAGGGGGTGTGGATGTCTAAGAAAGACCAAGTGACTAAATGTTCTCCATCAACAACAGCTCAAGATCCTCAAAGCACAACTATAAGATCTATTATTGTTGCATTATCTTCTACTTCTTTTACTGAGCCCAAGACAAATAAGGCTTGGGTTTCCAAATGTAAGTAATCATTTTGTTTGTGCAGGAATAACACAAGACAAACAAAAATGTCTGGATCATTGACAGTGGTTGTTCTAGGCACATGACAGGCAATACGTTACTACTCCAGAACTTTGAAAAGATTGATGGAGGGCCAGTTGCTTTTGGTGGAGATAAAGGTGGTTACGTTTTTGGAAGGGGCAAGGTCAAAAATGGTAAGCTTAGCATTGAAAAGGTAAACTTTGTCAAGGAGTTTGGGTACAATCTTCTAAGTGTATCCCAACTTTATGATCAGAGTCATAACATGCTCTTTACTGAGCATGAGTGCAATGTTCTCAAGCCCGGGGTGGTCATTCCTCATGAGCATATCCAGCTTAGAGCCCCAAGGAAAGGGAAGACGTACAAGATGGACTTGCAAGAAACATCTCCCTCTGGAGTAGGTTCATGCTTTCTGTCTAAAGCCAATAGTGATGAGTCTTTCCTATGAAATAAAAGAATGTGCCATGTAAACTTTAATAACATGAATAAACTGATTAAGAATGATTTGGTAACTGGAATGCCAAAGAATGAGTTTACAAGTGATGATCACTGTGCCTGAAAAGGAAGCAACAAAAGGAATCTCATAAGCCTAAGGAAAGAAACTCCATCACTACACCCCTACACTTGTTACATATTGATCTCTTTGGCCCCACCAGTGTAATGAGTCTAGGAAGTACCTCTTATTTTTTGGTGATCACAGATGATTTTACAAGATTCACTTGGGTTTTCTTCCTTAGAACTAAGGATGAGATCCCTGAGATTCTGAAGAATTTCATCCTAAAGATTGAGAATCAATCTTATCACAAGGTCAAAACCATAACATGTGATCAAGGAACTAAATTTAAGAACCAAATCCTTGATACATTTTGAGATGAAAAAGTTATTACAAGACTATACAGTGCTCCTAGGACTCCTCAGCAAAATGGTGTTGCTGAGAGGAGAAACAGGATATTGATTGAAGCTACAAGAACCATGTTGTTTGACTCTAAGCTGCCCATCACCTTCTGGCAGAGGCAGTCAACACTGCCTGCTATGTACAGAACAGAGTTTTAGTAGTTAAGACTCATGGCAAGACTCCTTATAAACTATGGTGGTGGTGACAGTGATCAGGAATTTCTTGATGTTGATAACCGCTATATAGATGAAAACATCAATGATGTCACATACTCATTGGATCAAGTCTTTCTTGATTAGTGTGCTGATGTAATGGAGGATACATCATTGCCAGATCTAAATTTCTCTAATTTAGATCTCTCTCAGTAGCTTGCTGTGATCCCTCAACTAAGGATCCACAAGTCTCATCCCACTACAAACATCATAGGAGATGTTGACACAAGGGTAAGAACAAGAGGACAAACCCATGAATCAAATGTTTGTCTTCACTCTTGTTTCTTATCTCAAATAGAGCCAAAGAAAGTTAATGAGGCTCTAAAGGATGGATGTTGGGTTCAAGCTATGCAAGAGGAGCTACTTCAATTCAAAAGATAGAAAGTTTGGAACCTTTGTCCTCTTCCTTATGGGAAGACTACTATTGGAACCAAATGGGTGTTTAGGAACAAGAATGATCATAAAGGCATTGTCACCAAAAACAAAGCTAGACTAGTTGTTCAAGGATACACACAAGAAGAAGGAATTGACTACACTGATGTCTTTGCTCCTGTAGCAAGACTAGAAGCTGTTAGGATATTCTTGGCATTTGCAGCATCCAAGAACTTCAAAGTCTATCAACTTGATGTCAAGTGTGCTTTTTGATGGGGTGATTGATGAAGAGGTATATGTCAAAAAACCACATGGTTTTGCAGATCACGATCATCCTGATTGTGTCTACAAGCTTGATAAGGCAAGGGGCTGCATCAGGCACTCAAGAAATGGCATGTGACTCTGTCTCAGTATCTCTGAAAGCATGGCTACAGATGAGGTACTATAGATGGAACTCTCTTCATCAAAGAATAGGGATATGACATAATGCTAGTTCAAGTGTATGTGGATGACATCATCTTTGGATCAACCAATCCAAAGCTCGGCAAAGACTTTGAGAAGTTGATGAAGGACAAATTTGAAATGAGTTCCATAGGGGAACTCAATTTCTTTCTGGGAATTCAAGTGAAGCAAGTTGAAGATGGCATCTTCATTAGTCAGTCAAAGTATGTTCAAGACATACTCAAAATGTTCAACATGACTGACTGTATGATTGCTAAGACACCCATAGCTAGAAACCACTCCCTTGGACCTGATGTTGAGGGGGAGTTTGTAGATGAACACTTATACAAGGCTATGATTGGTTCTCTTATGTATCTTATAGCTAGCAGGCCTGATATCATGTTTGCTACATGTATTTGTGCATGATATAAAGACAAATCTAAGATGTCTCACCGTATTACTGTAAAAAGGAATCTAAGATAACTCAAAGGTGCTTCAACACATGGTCTGTGGTATCCTAAGAATTTTGACTTCAATCAGTATGCATATATATATAGTAATTAGGGTGGTTGCAACGTGACTACAAAGTCTACATCTAGGCGATGTCAGTTTCTTGGTGGAAGGGTTGTCTCATTGCAATGCAAGAAACAATCCTGTGTCTCTGCATCAACTGCTAAAGTTGAATACGTTGCTGCTACAAGCTGCTGTGCTCAAGTGCTTTGGATTCAAAATTAGATGCTTGACTATGGCTTAAACTTCAAGGAGACTCCCATTCACATAGACAACAACAATGTTATTTCTATCACTGAGAATCCTGTGCAACACTCAAGGACTAAACACATCAACATCATGCATCATATAATTAGAGATAATTTGAAAGGGGATTAATTCACACAAATGAACAATATGCTGATCTCTTTACAAAGGCTTTTGATGAACAAAGATTTAAATATCTAATATTAGCTATTGGGATGACAAACTCTTAGTAGGTTTTTCTTAAAAATAATTGTTATTATTTCTTAAAATCTGTGTGTCCTAAGTTGTCTAATTCATCACCTTCATAAGCTCTTGCTTTCTTCGGACGAAAACTTCTTGAGGAATTTCCTTAGAATTCTAAATATTTTGATCCTTCGAAAGATATGTTTTTACCTTCGGAAGAAACTTATGCCTTTAAAACAGATTACTGTCCAAGAAATTTTACCTTCGGAAGAAATTTCTGAAATATCTTACGAAGCTTGGACACTTATATGTTTTCAAGGACAACTTTTCTTCCAAAGCAAATTATTTCACGGAAGCTTGTTCTCTTGAACAAACTTTCAAGTCTTAATTTTCTTTTGAAGGCAAACTTCTCAAAATCCTTAGGATGTTCTTCCGAAGTCATTTTAGCTTCGGAAGTTTTATCATTAAAACTTCCAAAGATAATTTACCTTCGGAAGCTTTTTGACTTACAAGAAAACTACTTTTTGAGGAAAAGGAAACTACTTTTTCAGAGGTGGGACCGACTTACGGATTTCAAAGTTTATCCTCTTTTATTAACTTTGTCCTATAAACCCAATGGTTTCCCCCTCTGATAGAGCCAGTACCAATTGATATGCTCTGATACCAATTGATAGAGCAATTGATCGGATCAAAACCAGTTGATAGGCTCTGATATCAATTGATAGAGCAATTGATCGGATCAGAACCAGTTGATAGGCTCTGATATCAATTGATAGGATCAATTGAGACAATCTGTAATGATCTATATGAACAATTCAAGAGAAACACAAACAATTGTAATCGATTCAAGCAATATCAACAAATTCACAGTT
>BJCM01205775.1:0-12101 GCA_018326385.1 Flaveria bidentis | reverse complement strand
GATCATCAGTTGAGCAGTGTACCTGATTAGAGAACCTGTTCCTCAAGTTTGTAAAAGATACCGAGCTAGGAATCTTCCTCCTACATCTTCTGAAGCTCTCAAGATTAGAGATTTGAGAAAGTTGTTCCAACATCTTTACAAAGGATGCACTTGAAAAGGGGGAACATATAAATAGGGGGAGCTTATGAGATGAATAATCTTTCTCATCAGATTCAGAAAGATTCGAAGTGAAGATCTTTCTAGTGTTGACTTCTCGATGCTAATTTTGTTAGAAGACGTTGATAATGTTTTATAGACTAAGGGGGAGTATTGTTGGAGCTATACAAGATAGTCTATATTATCAATATAGTTAAAGTCAACAAAAGTCAACGTCACGATCAAAGTCAAAAAATTCAAACCCGACACGTTTGAAACAAAGAACTGAGATAAGACGTTAAAGATTAGACGACTAGGAGTTTTATTGTAATAAATATATTTTGTGTGAACAAAATATATTTTATCTTCTTTTAGTCATTTTTATGCTTTATATGTAATTTCTATTAATTAACCTAAGTCTAGGGGGTTAAGTGCAATTAGTGAATATTAGTATAGACTATAAAGAAGTTAATTGTCATTAGTGTTGGAGATGGTTGAATGCCCAATTGATTGGAGTTTTCCACTTTGTACAGATTATATGCAATCAATATAGATCAAACGGGTTTGATTGTGTTTATCATTGTTTGATCCATAATTCTTCATGTTATTTGATTCAAGTGTGTAACATGGATTTACAATTTGGTATCAGAGCCATATTGGATCAAATGCATTGAAGATTTGAAGAATTTGTTGCTGATTTTTGAAGATGTTATTCAATATTTAGAGAGAGAAAGTGGGGGTTTTAGTGAGAGAAACAAGATCTGAAAATTAAAAGTTTCAAATCTTCATCAAAATCATCAAATCTACAAAGTTTTACAAGGAATTTGAAGATTTACAAGTTAGAAATCTTATCTACACCTAAATCCATACAAGATTCAACAAAAAATTTTCAGATCTGGAGATTTTCTCTCTCACACACTAGTGTGTGTTCTTGGTGTTCTTGAGGATCTTCAAAACTTCATATCATCAAGCTACGAAATTATCACCCAACTGAACGAAAGTTCACATTTTCTAGCAAAATTACCATCGAAAATGCTGCCAAAATCATCAACGAACCTGCGAAATTAATACAAAACTTTCAGCGAATTTATAAATAAAAAAAAGTTAAAAAGTTTTGCGAAATTAAACTTCAAACTGCGACTTTAAAATTTTTTAGCGAAATTAATATTCTGCGAAACTACAACTTCAAACTGTGAATTTAAAAAAATAAGAAAAAAAACAACTCAACAATACTAGATTTCTGCCTCTTCTTCAACTCAACAATATCCCTCAGACAGTCATTCGTCTGCCCCTCCATCATATCACTATCATCTAGCTTAAACAAAACCCGCTTTCAGCACATATGTCACCGACTGCATAAAAAAACCAAACACTAGTCAAACCTTAACGGAACCACCGTAGAAGAACATGAGGTCTGCCGGCGGTGAAGTTTTTTTTGATGCACTCCGAACGAAACACGTGGCCGAACCTGCTGAGCTGGCAAACGACGTCATCCGTAATCGCTTGAGCAAATAAAGCACATGCGATCGACAGATGTTCGGCGGTGGTTCTGCAGATCTTCAAATCGAATGATGGGAAGATCGTTGAGACACACATCTATTTCATGGTAGCGAGGGTTCAGACCACAAAGTCGAAGATATTTGAGATGAAATCGGTGAAGAGGTTTAAGAGATCGGATCTTATTCGGAGGATTTGGAGGAGGAGACAGATGTAGAAGATGATGTTCATCATTATGGGTTTTGAGATTTGAGTGTTTGATTTTGATATGATATGATTTGATTTGTTGAGTGGTGTAAGTATTGTGTTTTAGGGTTTGAGATTTGAGATCTGGCTAAGTAAATTAGGCTACCAAATTGGGTATTTTAAATTAAAAAAAATTGGGCTAGCAATAACTTGGTAAATGGGTTATTTTTCTTGGGCTGGGTTTTTCAAGATTAGTGGGCTAACAACTTTTTTTAAATTGATATTGGGTTTACAGTTGGGCTAAAAAAATTTTACAATTTTTTGTTGTGTCAGCTTATTTTTTTTAAGTGTTCCTCAAGTTGAGTCATTCATACACAATATATAAAAAATATTACATAAAAAAATTGTTGGTCGGGTTATGATACGTTTAACGCGATAAAGAAATATTCAACAATTTTAAAAGATTTATAAAAAAAATTGTTGGTCAGCTTGACCCTAGTTGCTATGTTTGCATAGCATGACATTTAAAAAATATTATTTTTCCCAGGGCAGAATTATTCTAAACTTTTTGAGAAAAATATTTTTGGAAATAAACATGGCTTTTGTAGAACTGTTTAAATCCTTCAAATCTGATAATCTTAGAATTGCATAATGTCGGTTTGATCATTTTGCAGCTTTAAAGAATGAAAGGATGTTCGATTTTCTTGATCGTTTTCTGTTGGTGGCAAACAATTTGAAAAAGTTTGATGCCCAATTAGGAAATCATGAACAAGTTCTAAGATTGCTTGATTCCCTCCCATCAGAATGGAGCTCACACGGCAAGTTGATTAAACGAGATAGGGGTTTTCGGGATTACAAACTAATGGATGTGATCAACAAACTGAAAGAAATGGAGTTGGATATCAAACGTTGTGAGTACTATGAAGCGACATATCTAACTCCAAAGATCACTTCAAACTCTAAAGAGAAACAAGAAGAGAGATCAGATGCTAGCACCAATTCTGACACTTTACCGAAACCTAGAATTGAAGAGGTTCAAGAGGAGCTTAAGCAGACATCAATGGGTAAAGGTGGAGCTGAGTTTGAATGATGAAGTTTTTGATGCTGAGAAGGAAGAGGAATGGAAGCGAAATACAAGAGTTTGCAACTGTGAGAAGGCTCTTACTGCTAAAAGAGTCATCCTAGATCTTCCATACGAGACAGTTCAAGATATGTGTTCTTCTGCTTGCAAAATTCGTTTATTTGGTGTGTATAAAGCTAGTAGGTTACTTTTAGATAACCAAAAGGAATTAACCACCATAAACGCAGAACTTGAACTTAAAAAGAATGAAGCCAAGTATTTTATAAAATTAAATGAAGCTTTAAAAGAAAAGGATCATTTAAAACAAACTCTTCATGAAAGAAATGTTGAAATTAATCATTTAAATGAAAGAACACCTTGGCTGAATTTGAAACAAGCAAGCTTAAAACATAGCTTGATAGATGGACCCTATCCGGAATGAAACAAGAAGAGCTACTATGTAAACAAAGGGGAGCTAGGATTAAAACGGGAGTGGGTTAAGGTGAAAATCGATACATTTATCCTCCTCCTAGCACTCATTGTTACTATCCTATTCCTCAACCTCATCCATCTAATGATTTGATTAAAGCTGCGGAAACTAATAATTTACATGCAGGTTTAAGCAGCGTTAATCTTAAAGAGGTTAGAGATGTGTGCATGATTCTCCTGTAGGTTTGGGATTCCTCAGGCAAGGGTCTGATAAGAAGATTAATGACGATTCCACTTCTATGCTCCAACACCAATATCAGTTGCTTCTCCAACCTTCTTCAACAAATTCAAAACATGTAATATTCCTTCGTTTGTTCCTGTCAGGTTTGTTAAAGAAGGAACAGTTGTCGAATCATCAAGCAATCAGAATCCTATACTCAAAGCCGACACAATAGGAGGTGTCAATCAAGATCCGTTGGAGAAAGATCTGTGTATACGAGACTAGATAAGCTCAGATGATGAATCAATCACAGATGAGCGTGTTGGTTCCTCACAGATCAAAATATCTCCTGATATTGTCAAGTCTCAAAAGCTTCCAAAAGCTTAATCAAGACCTATACGGATCTCATGTCCAACTACAAAACAACCCAGTCAATAAGTAAAGATCTCATTCACTGTTCAGTACGGGAAACTTCAAAACAAGCAAGAATCTGCAACAAGCTCAAAACCATCCTCATCACCACTTGCATAACACATGACTACAAAGTATCAAAGCCTTTTAAGACTTGTTTTGAGTGTGGAAAAGAAGGTCATTTATTGCTTTGAATGGTAAAGGCAAACCAAATTGCTTCTCCAGTGTAAGTCTACAAAGAATGTTCCAGATGGTAAAGGCAACACGGGTTGCTTCTCTGGATCAAGAGGTAAAAAGCACACATCTTTGAATAGTTGGATGAAAAACCCTCCATCCAAACCTTTTCATGTGAAGTCGGTTTCACATGATACAAAGATAAAAATGACCAAAGGTTCAAAACCAAATTCTTTTCCTTCTAGTCTTAAACAAAAAATGATTTCCAAATAAAATTTATTCAAATCCAAATTAACCGAAACAAATTTGGCAAATTAAAAAGAAGGATACAGATATCCTAGATTGTTTAAACGGTTGTGTGCAAAAGCAAGTTTCTTGTATTGATGAAAAAGGAACTTCCTGGACTACGATGGCCTGGGTTCTCCTTTCAAACTAATCAGTTAATGAGTGCAGGAATAATTCAGGAGGACTGTTAGTAATCTGGTTTACTGACAAAGATTGTTTCTAATTCAAATTTGAGGCGGAACAAATAAGTTAAGGTTGTGGTATTTTATTCACCATCTAGATTTGTATCTGCATAATCAAAGTTCTCACTTCACAATCACTTTATATTTCTTGATAATTCATTTCTTATCTTGATAGTCAGTGTAGTTTGGAAGACCTTCTTTGGTAAATTTCTATTTTTGTATAGTTTTATAAAAACAAAATTAAAATATAAAAAAATTAAAAGATAAAAAAAATAAAAAATAATAAAATAATAGGTTTACAAAAATAAAATTTTATGGGGAAGAGTATATAAGTAATACATAAAAAAGAACTGAGAACTTGATCTGAGATGACTGAGAAATGATTTTATATCATCTTGAAATGCTTGTTTTTGCATGACTTGCGTTTTAAAATGAAAAATGATAGTAACTGATGTTGTTATCTAATTTACATCTTATTTTTAATTGCAAATAATAGAAAAACAAACGGATTCTTTAATGATATGCTTGGTAGACTCAGCCTGAATAATAAAGTAGACAGCACCATAATGATTTAAATTAAAATATATGCTTAAGGACGTCTGGATTTACACAATCATTTTGGCTTGCATGAAAACTGAGTCCCGACAAAAATTGGATTGAGAATTGATCTTTTACCCACCATGATACAAATCATATAAGCCATATCTTTAAGTAATGTTTGGTATATTTATGTGTCTTGTGTTTGTGCTAATCTCCTCTTCTGTATGGAAGTACTGACCTGGAGTGATGATCTCCTTTATTATTCGATAGTACTGACCTGGAGCTCTCATCGACAAATGACTAAATGGTTATCTCCTTTGTTATACGTGAGTATAGACCCGGAGCTCTCACCATTTTGGTCTAAGTAGTGTCAAATCATCTAAACGATGAATTCATCATAGAATGCAATATTCAGTTGATAATCACTTGCACACTAATGCACAAGCCTTGCTGATCGTAACAAAATTCAAGAAATCCTGAGGTTAGGTGAGGGTGTTTTCCAAATGATTATGGGGTCCTAGTATTCTAAAGTATTTAATCAAACATTAACGAATCATCTGCTGCTTATTGAAAAAGATAGGACATGGGTTTAAGTGGACAAACATATCAACAATCGTTATTGATCGGTTTGAGAATTTTAAAATTCATTCAAAGACTGTGATTAGATTTAAATATTAGTGTGATCTCATTGCTTGTCGATGATTAAATTCACCTTTGTGCTGACGTATATCTTGAGGATGTGATCTCATGATCGACTCAGTTCTCGGTTAAATAAATGTTAAAATAAATGTTACAATAAATTTTCATTTTTAGAATTCTTTTAGGTCTTCCATATTATGCCATTACAATTTAATCATTTTTCATGCATTTCCCAGAAATTGCGCACAAACGAACACGGGTTCGCTTGTTTTTCACACAAAGATAAACACGAGTTTATTTTGTTAAAATGAAATGATCTAATTAGAAATGTCGAGATTGTGTTTGAGAATGTGTTTCAGATTTTTGCTGTAAGTGATGGCCGATCATCAATTGAGCAGTGTACCTGATCAGAGAACTTGTTCCTCAAGTTTGTAGAAGATACCGAGCTAGGAATCCTCCTCCTATATCTTCTGAAGCACTCAAGATTTGAGATTTGGGAAATCTGTTCCAATATTCTCACAAAGGTTGCATTCAAAAAGAGGAAGCACATAAATAGGGTGTTTGGACCGTGTACGTATGGAGTACTAACTGATAATGCGTGAAACCTGATCAAATAGTGCAAAATCCTATTTGATTGGCGATCCAATCAGTGAGAACGTAGATTCGATCAATCTAACGATTAATGAAATGTTAAGAACGATTAGAACACGATTAATTGCGAACTATGAAGTTGGAACAGGCTCTCTGGAGTCTCTGGGCGGCTAGGGTACGAATATGTGTCAAAAGTCTTGAAGTGTTATGTTTTTCCACGAATTAGGTGGTATTTATAGGTTAGGGTTTTTCAATCGTATGACTGAACCATTAGCATGGTTCAGTCATGCGACTGAATCATGCAATTGATTCATACGCACGACTGAAGGTTCAATGGTGCGACTGAGTCAATATTATATCTCAATCGTGCGATTGATCCAATCTCCTGGTTCATTCGTGCGACTGGTCCATTAGCATGATGTATTCATGCGTATAGTCCATTAGCATGGTCCATTCACATGAAGACTTCATACGATAAAGTTTGAACACGTTTCTCAATCATTATTGACTAAGAACTATGCACAATAACCACAAACCTATATAGTTAGTTCAATATACTTTATTACACAATAAATAATGAAACATTAAACATTATAAGCATCAATCACATATTTTATTTTATTTAACTTGTTCATTACATATATGTAAGACATGACATACATTTACATCAAGCTCCTAAACTAGGTACATATGTATTAAAAAACTCCCTTTAAGACCTAGTTTACATTAAAGTCTGGCATTCTTCATTAACTCCTCAAATCTCTTGTTCTTCTCATCTCTAGTAACTCCTGCATGTATTTCAAATGCAAAACATAGTCGTATAACATTCTATAACTGGAGGGCTTGTACAATATCTTGTGCATCATAGAATAGTGGCCACTTGTACAATGTATAGACATCTTCTGCAGACAAGTTTGTTAGCCACATAGGGTCGAATACTCGGATAGTTTCCATTTTTCCTGCTCGATTTAGAACTATGACTGTTTCGCATGTTCTCCAATCATAATACCACCATTTGAAGTGTGAAGTGAAGTCCTTTGGCATTTCTCATAAGGGAATATTGGACATTGTGCGCGGGTAACTCCACTTTAGCACCACTTTAGGCTTTCCAGAAATAGGATCCACTTCAGACCTACGAATGTACCTCTTCAGTTGTTGAGGTCTGAAGTTCACCCATCTAGTGTGGTATTATTTCTTTAAAGCAGCCTCAAACTAGCTTGGCATTTTTCTCGGATCAGCATAGAGCAGATTTAAGCGTGCCAGCTGGTTGAGCTCAAAACCTGGGAGAGTCTTCAGATGTGTGGATATCTGAAGTACTCTATACCCTTCTCCCACTTAATAGCATAAACATTAAGATCCTCAAAATACGCCCACGCAATAATCTTGCCAGACACCTTTAGATGATTCTTGACCTAGTAGAGCTTGGTGTAGGCATTTTGCTTTTGAGTTGTGCGTTGGGCTCATATCTCAGCAAAACAAGTTGCCCATTCAGCCTTCTTTATATCAACTTCAGCGTCCGAGGCTTGGGCTTGGCTTTCATTCTTCTCTGTTTCCATTTCCATCTCATCCAGTTTGTCGAATATAGCACTTCCGAGAGTGTCACCCAAGTCGGGGATCACATTGCCCTCTTGGTCAGTCTACTCTGGACAGTGTTCGGCTGTCACATCATCAATCTCAATTTCATCTACGTCCTGTAGCTCCTCATCACTTAGAACATTTACTTTGGGAGCATCTTTGATCAGTTCGTCTGAATTTAGCCTGAACATCTCCGCAAGTTGCTCATCAGTCAGGTCATGTATGATTTCTCCTTCTTTGGGAGTGTAGCTCACCGACCTTCTAAAAATCCCTTGCAAATCAAGAATCATTGTGAATTGAGACTTGATCTGCTGAAGGAGAACAATATCATATTCATCTTGTTGGGATGTTTGATCTACTTGATTTAAACGTTTAAAACACATCAACAATTAGTAATTAATCAAGACATTCAAACATTAGATAAATATATATAAACATTAATTTCATAATTGTAATACAAGATTCAAGTATAAAAATGTTCTAAATACAAAACATTTAATCTTTACTTTGATCCTTATCCGTTAGTTCTTCAACAAGAGGGGCTGAGGATGATGCTCCTTGGTCTTGTGCTCTTTTGGTCCTTCTTTCTTGACCTTGAGCAGAGGCTAATGCAGTAGCATCACCTTCTTCATCATCATCATCACCTTTCTTCTTTCCCCTTGATCCTTCATCATCATTATCATCTCCTTCATCATACTCATCATCATCACCATCATCTTCATTATCATCATCATCATCTTCACCTTCCCGGATCTTTAGAGGCTCATCTTTTGATCCTTTTAGTCTGAGCAAGATCTGCTTGTTCTTGGTCTCCAACTCCTCAATCCTCTTAACTGATTGATCATTCTACACCTGAAGTTGGGTAATTTGTTGTGCTTGAGCAGCATTGAGCTCCACAAGCTGACTTAGTTATGTAGCTCTTTGCTCATTAGCAGCTAACAGCTTTAGAACCATTCGATTTAGTGCTGTTAGCTGTTCCTCTACCCCAATGAAGGGTAGAGTGGGTCCGGTGGTGAAGGTAGAGTGGGTTGAGGGACCTGCTTGGTGGCTGGTGGTGGTAGTGGTGGATGTGGTGAATATGGGTGGTGGGATAAGAGTGGATAGTGAAGGGATGGCTGTAGTAGTGGTGGTTAGGAGTGTGGTAGTGATGGTGGGTGGTGTGGTAGTAGTGGTAGTGGGTGTGGTAGTGGTGGTAGATGATGTGGTAGTGGTGGTGGTAGTTGTGGTAGAAGTGGTGGATGTTATGGTTATCAAAGTAAACCTCCTTCGCTTGACCTTCATCCCATGGGGTTGTGCCATCCTTTTCTTCCTTGATCCCTTAGAGGAGGATGCTACCCCTTGGCTGATGGGGTGGTCCGGGATGTAAGATGGATCAGTAACAGCATCCCCGGACTCACCCTGGCATCCACCAACCACCCTAAGCCCTCTCTCAGTGGCCACAACCCGACTTCCCACCGTTCGTACCAATGGGGCTGGCTCTTGGTACATTGGGGCCGGCTCAGGTCCACCCAGAGCCTCACTGACTTGACTAGCAACTTGGTCATCGTCGTCATCTGAGTCCTCATCGGGTATCTCAATAGGCTCGACATCAGAATCACTATCATTGTGACACCACTTCTTATGAGATGGCGCCATGTAACCAACACAGGCAAGGTGCCCGAACAATCTCCTCACAGGGGGTTTCACCTGTTTCCCCCTGTACACTTTCATCCATCCTAGAGTGGTGTCATCCATCACCTCTAGTGTAACTGCATCAGTACTCTCCTTGGGCAGCAAGGGTAGCTTCTAGTCAATAATCAACCGAAGGAAACGAGGGTACATGCATAAACCCTCCTTTCCCTTGGCTTCGATGTTCTCTATCATATACTTGAAGATCATCCAAGATAAACGGAACGGATGGTTTAGTACCAGAGCTACGTAAGCGTTCTGGATTTGATCTAACATCTCATCAAATCCGCCTTTCTGAGAGGCTATGCATTTGAGGAGCACATGTGCCCGGCATACTTGGCCTTGAGAAAACAACCTCAAACCGTCAGTGGATGTAGCCTGGTTGGGCAATCACCATCTTCTCCCAACTCCGACACCCTCCTCAGATCTTCCTCGTTGATCTCAATCTCCTCACCAAATATGGAACTCCGAATACGATGCGGCTTAGTAGACCTGTCTACTACCAGCGCTTTCCTAGAAGGCCTGCTGAATCGATCGATATGGTGTGCATGGGGTAGATTTGGCCTTGAAGATCCTCGATCTCCGTAGGAAGGCAATAATCCCAGCAAAATCAGAAGCATTCCGGGAGGTGACGTCAAGATACGCATAGAGGTTATGCTTTGTGCTCATAGTCCATCTACTCCCCATGTTTCTGTTACACAAGATACATAAACGTTAGATTTTGTGTAAATGAATAACATTTGAATTTAATGGACTTGAATCATTTTTTTCTGTCGTGCGAATGGACAGTACGACTGAGTCTTAGTCGTGCAAATAAGCTCAATCGTGCGAATGAGCCTGCTACTTAGCTGAGTCGTATGTTGTTCTATACGGTTGAACCAGTCGTGCGACTGAATTCATACGCATGGTTCATTCGTGCGATTGAGTCATTCACCCATTTCAATCATGCAATTGATGTTCATCAGTGTGTCCATTCATATATGTCTCTGTACGGTACTGTAGAATTGGTTCTTGGTCTATACTTGATGTTAATCGTTTAGGTTAGGCTTATTGGATTCGCAATCAATCAAAATAACACTTAGTACTAAATAGATCGAGGATTAAGTCCATGTTAGTGGTTTATTTTGAAGGTTTTGTCTCGGTTTAGTTTTCACCCAATTAGGTCATTAGGGCTTGATTAAACTGAGCATTTAGGTCGATTTTCGTCTCGCAATACCTGTAGAAACAGAGCATAATCGTTAGTGTCACAAAACAGGAAGCTAAATCACAGATACAATATTTGGGCAAAGTAACCTTGCTTTCATGCGATTTAAGTGCGCTTTAGGGGGTGATGAGTATCTGCGACCGACTCCTCTCTATTTATACTAGGTTTTCCTTCAGTCGTTCGACTGAACCTATTCACACTCTTGATTCGTGAGACTGAATCTCAGTCGTGAGACTGGTTCAGTCTACCACATTCATTCGTGCAACTTGGGTTCAGTCGTGCGACTGACTCAGTCGGTCTCCTCCATTCATACGAATAGTTCATACTCATGCTTCATTCGTGCGACTGGTCCATACTCATGGTCCAGTCGTGCGAGTGACTCTGACTTATGAATTTGACCTTATGCACTTTCAACCACTTAACCTATTAACAATTAATAAAATGTTACAATCGATGATCATCTCAGACATGATCTTTTTAACTTTATAAAAACTGTTGATCACCTCAGATGTGATCCTTTTAACAAAACTATTGATCACCTCAGACGTGATCCTTTTAACATAAAAAAACTGATTGGTCACCTCAGACGTGACCTCTTTAAAGTGAGTGTTTCATAGATTGAATTCCGATGCATAGCCCGACTTTTACCTACTAAATGACTAAAATTAATAAATAAAACAACTAGAACTTTTAAAAAAAATTAAGAAATATTTTTGTATTTTTGATTTGAGATGGATTTTAAACCCATTAGAGTAATTCTAATCGATTTTACTTCCTGGACAGCACAACTTCAATTCTAGTTTATCATTTCTGGTACAATTCATTATGGAATCATACAACCAGAATCATTTGGGACATTTTTAATGAACTATTTTGATGCTAGATCCTTGTTTTCACTGGGAGTCAATAGCAATTTTAGGAAATCACACTAGAGCTATAAGGTGCACACAAAGATTTTGACTTTCAAGAATTGTAGCTCACGATGATTGTCAGTATACTTGTCCTCTTAAATCCATACACATATTTTTGACACACATTGGTTATGATTTAAGGTTTAAATATTTCAACAAGCATTTGTGGATCCCACGCTTATATGGTAATCAATGTTCCTTAGGAGAATTTTGAGCACCTACGGGTATATTTCAAGAATAAACTATTATAAGAGCTTTCAAAGAGATGCCAAGCCTCAGGTCAGTGCCATCGCACAACAGAGAGGCGCAAACAACAATGAATTCTAGAATATTTAGGTTATGCTTATCCTCAGGTCAGTGCCACCGCACAGTAGAGAGGCACACAACCTATCTT
>BJCM01205773.1:0-13839 GCA_018326385.1 Flaveria bidentis | reverse complement strand
GTATGGTCCATTAGCATGGGCCATTCGCATGATAACTTCATGTTATTAAGTTTTAATGTATTAATTGTTATAACATTATATATATTAATTCAAACAACCACAACCTATATAATCAAGTCAATATGCGTTACACAACTCATTAATGAAATATTAAACATTATAAATCACAACCAAACAATCTCATTTCATTAAATACCCAAGCATTACATAAGTGTAAGACATTCAAGACATATTACATTAAGATCCGAATCTAGGTACATATGTATCAAAAGTTCTCATATAACAACAGTTATCATGCTAGTATTGGTATGCCTCCTTATGATATGCTATACGGTAGGAGGTGCAGAACACCCGTGTGTCGGGGTGATATCGGCCATAAAGAGTTAGGGAGCGTCAAAGTGGTCGAGGCTATGACTGAGAATCTGGAAAGAATTAAAGCCTTCATGAAGGCAGCCAAGGACAGACAGAATTCATATGCTGATAAATGACGTAGACCGATTGAATTCCAGGTGGGTGACAGGTTTATGTTGAAAGTCTCACCTTGGAAGGGTATCATTCGGTTCAGAAAGTGGGGCAAGTTGAGCCCGAGATACATAGGGCCTTTCCAAATCATTGCTAGAGTAGGAGAGGTGGCCTATAGATTGGAGTTACTAGATGAGTTAAGTGGAATTCATCCGACATTCCATGTATCTCATCTGAGGAAATGTTTGGCAGACGAAGATATGGTTGTACCATTGGAATCGAGGTAGACGAACGGCTCAATTATGTGGAGTAGTCAGTGGCAATCATCGACCGTAAAGTGAAGAGATTGAGGAATAAAGTAGTCTCACTTGTGCACGTACAGTGGAAGCACTGAAAGGGATTTGAGTCTACGTGGGAGACTGAAAAAAAGATGAGACAGCATTACCCACGTCTGTTCGAAGAATAACGGGTTTTGGAGACAAAACCTATTTAAAGGGGGTGGACTTGTAACACCCGGTTATTTCCTTTGAAGCCAAAGAAAGAAGAAAAGAGAAAGAAAAAAATAAAGTCCAAAGTTGAGGGACCAATATTGCCAAAACGGGAAAATCTTTGGAGGAGTGGGGGTATAAAAGGGGCATGGCTCCCCACACCCCTCTCCCCCACTCACGCCATTCGGCCAAGAGAAGAAAGGGAGAGAAAGGGCAAAAAGCTTCAGGTTTTTCTTGGATTCGAGTGTGAAAGTCGAAGGCAAGCGGGTTTGTAGGAAGCTCTACTCAAAAGGGTTGTTAATGTGAGTTCTAGGACCCTTCTTTTACATGTTTTCAACTGATTTTGGGGCTGGAACACATGGCAAATCGATTTGGTTATTTTGGGTGTAAAACCCGTATGTATGTGTATGGGTATGCGTGTGATTCGGGTGGGGTTTGATTTTGGGCTTGGTTGTGCTTGAATGGTCTTGTGGTATGTGTTTCTAAGGTTTATGATAGTTGATTTGAGCTTAGAACAAGTTTGAGAGGGTTTGGATGCTGGAAATTGGAGATTAGGTTCGGGGAAGACTGCATTCTGCACCCAGCTAGGGCTCATACGACTGGAGGTCCATGCATCCGAATGACATACGACTGGAGGCCATACAGCCGAAAGGCATGTGACTGAGAGTCATACGCATGATAGTCATGCGACTGGAGGAAATGCGGCCATAGGTCATGCGACCGGAGGAAATGCAGCCAAAAGCCATGCGACTGAGGTTCATACGCATGGAAGTCATGCGACTGAAAGCCATGCGCCTAGATGTTATACGACTGAGGTCCATACACCTGGAAGCCATGCGACTGAGGTTCATACGCATGAAAGTTATGCGATTGAAGGCTATGCGACTGGAAGCCCATATGCCTAAGTGTTCATTCGCCCATAGTGTCCATTCGCATTACTGTTCTCATGCGCCTGGAAGGCCATGCGACTGAATAGGGTCCGTACGCCCAAATAGGGCTCATACGCCTGAAAGAACATAGTTTATTTTCTGATTTTCGGGGGAAAGTGCATATGTAGGTTTTGACTTGGGAGGTTCCCGGAGGTTCATATAAGTTGACTTTTGAGGTCATAGAAGTTATGATGGGCATGTTGATGATGTAGGATGTTGTATGTTTATGCATGATGGTATGTATGATGTATGTTGCGTATGCATGATGGTGCTGTGTATGACGATGTTTGTATGTTTATGTTGATGTTCCTTATTATGTGTGATCATTTTCCCGTGGCTTTACGTTGAATGTTAATGAATGAAATGAAAAGTATTATGTAACGTAAAGTGGAAGATAATGAAGAGAGGAACGAAATGAAAGAATGCATGCATTAATGGATGAATGAACGAAAGAAGGCCTTGCAAGCAAATGTATGGAGGTTCACACTCAATGAGGAGTGTTAACTCAACCGTGTGAGGTTAGCTACACAGGGGGTTTAATCCGTGTGCGGGTTAAATATTCCAAGAGGATGCACACAGGGGGTCCAATCTTCATGATTGCCTATATGTATGGGGTTCTTGTCGCTTAACCCTAGATGAATTGCTTGGTGCTCTAGAGGGGGGTTAAGCACATGACAAGACCTATATGGAAACGAAAGATAATAAATGTACGAAATGAACGATGATGAAGATAATAACTATTATCTATGTGTACGTACGATGAGTGATCACATTCTAAAGCCTGGTACGATTTGAAAGAAACTAAAGAACGGTTTTAAACGAAAGATAAAGTATGTTTTATTTTAAAACTAGAACTCACTCAGCAACGCTGACTTTTATGTGTTTCTAGTTGATAGGTAATGTTGCTGAGGATGGCACGGGGCGGCTACTCAGCTCTTTTTGGATGGCATTCTTTTGTATAATGTTTTTGCATTGTAAGCGAACGAACGATGTTTTGAAATTAATGATTGTATTAACTTGCAAAAGCATTTATAATGAAATAAAAAGTTATTTTAATGTTCTGCTGTGATGTTATATGAAAGTTCAATGTAATTACATGTTTTATGTGCAATGATTGACCAGCTGTGAGCGTCCCAGGAACGGGGCCTTACAACAAAAAATCTCACCTTTGGGGGAACCCAATTATTCCAACATAGGTTTTTCTAAATCCGCCCTTGCTCCCTCGCCTCTTCAATCTAAGCTTTAATCTCTCCCTCCCCAAATAACCCACCCTTGTTGCTTTGCTAGTACCTTTCATCCTTTCCTTCATTGAACTTGAATTTGTTTACACATCTCATCAGACTCTGAACTTCCTCCTTCTCCATTTTAGATTGTTTCATTCTTTTCCACCCTATGCCACATGTATAACCCATCAACCTGATTGTAACATTAAACCACTTTAACATCTCTATCCACTACTATCTTAAATTTACATGGAAATAACTCACAAAGTGTCCCTTCTTCTAACCACCTATCAGTCTAGAAGCACACCTTATCCCCAACCTCCACCCGCATCTTAAGTTCATCCTTTATATCAATATTTCTTCTCAACAGTACCTTATTTATTCCTTCAATCTGCTTCTAGACGCCCACTATTGCTTAATTCACTAGGATGATGCCTTTTGCCTTTTGACCCCCATGAGTTGCTTTTATAACGCGAGCCCAAAGCTGCTCATCATCTGACTTATACCTCCACCACCACTTGGCAAAAAGCACGATATTAGTATTTTTTATGTAACTCACTCCCAGCCCACCCTTTGCTTTAGAGGTCATAAGTTTCTCTCATGCCACCTGTGGGGTTAATAAGGATGTCACCAGGAGCTATGTGCTCAATCATACCTGGAAGAAGATTAGTATGTCTTCCAGTAAAGTTGGTGGACATCCTCTACAACACCTTGAAGATATTCGGCCTCATGTGAGGGACAAGTGGAGCAGCTGCACAGACAAGCTTACTCAGGTCCAGCTCATAGTTGATTATGTGCTGAATGAACCGGGGATACATGTAAAATATTTCCCTTTGAAGGTTCCCCATTAGATTGGTAAGCACAAACCATGAGTAGTTAAACCAAAGGCCTTTTACCAACCCATGAAATAGGCATCCTAATTCATAAGGGATCTGATCCCATCCCCCAGACTTGTTTGACAGGCAGTGAAGGACTATGTGAAGCAAGAACTTCCAATTGTAGGAAAAATTAAACTTGTATACAGTTGACCTACTCACATCACCACCATATCCCATCTGGGTATATCTGTCATCCAGGTCTGCTTTAGGGAATTCTATAGGAGAGCCCTCATCATGAAGCTCTAGATGATCCCTGATGATTTGTTCAGAGATGATCGATTCCTGAGCACAAATACTTGACCTAATAACCCTAACTCTATTTAGGTTTACAATCTAATAGTTTCCCTTCCATTTTGTTTGAGTAAATGATGGGGTTAACAGTTAGGGTAGTGTAGTAAGTGGATTGAGTAAGGAAGGAGATGATTTCATAGAAGTCAACATGTTTGGAAGAGTAAAGGAGTGTGACTTGGTTATAGTGAGGGTTTAGTGTCATTTTGTGAGAAAGTTACAAAGGATATGAGTTTGAATTTGGGTAAATTGAAGATGAAGGAAGCTTTGGGCAATGAAATTGGTAAAAAGATTAAGGAAGTGAGTTGGAAGTACTTAAATGGGTCAAAATTGCGGATGGATTAGGTGAAATGACAGGCTGGGGTATGATGTGACAATAGCGGTAAGGTTAAATCCATTTAAAATATTCTGACATTATTAATAAAATCTTTGCTTTTTTTTCAGAGTGGGGCCCAAAACATTTCCATTACACAGTAAAGCTTTCTTCTGAGTATAAAGCTTTTCCGAAGGTAATCTTCTTCCAAAGCCAATCTTACTTCCAGTTTACTTTTGAGTGGAGAAGTTTATTAAGTTTCAGAAGTTGATATGATATGTTATCAAATGCTCATTTCGAGACTAAAAATCTTCAGAATATAAGATTTCCCTAAGAGGAATTTTCCTTCGGAAGATATATATGACATCTTTCGAGGGTTAATTTCTCTTCGGAAGTATTTACACTTAGTAAAATTTTGAAGAAAAACCTTTTGTAACAGGGCTTCAATTGTATTGACAAAAACAAGACACATTTTGAAAAGGTTTTCAAATAAGATGGACTAATCAATGTTTATCATCCCAATAGTCGTAATAAGATACTTGAATCTAAGTTCATCAAATGTGTTGGTGAACAAATCAATATATTGTTTATTTGAATCAACTTTGACTAGTTTAATCAGATTTTTTTCATGAATATCTCTAATGAAATTATGCCTGATGTCAATGTGCTTTATCTTGGAGTGCTTGACTGGATTTTCTGTAATGGAGATAACACTCTTCTTGTCAATGTTGATAGGAGTGTTCATGAAGTTGAATCCATAGTCTATCATCTGGTTTTGAATCCACAGTAATTGAGCACAACAACTAGCAACAATAGTGTATTCAGCTTCAATAGTAGATGTTGAGACACAAGATTGCGTCTTGCATTGTCATGATGTTGATTTCTTGTTAATGTTTAGCCACCATACTCACTATTAGTATAGACATAAAGATTGAAATTGGTTTTCCATGGTGTCACATCCTTAAAATCTACGTGCGGAATTTACCGCGAGGCGTGTGAACAAATCAGGATCATAGTCACTAGTTACTCAGAACGACACTATATGCCACATTCAAAACAAAACCAATCAAAGTTCAAATGTTTAATACCATGCGGAAGCGTTTTGTAATTAAGACAAACCCAAAGTAATAAAATGTGTAGTATGGCAAAACACGCGTCATCCCAATATTTAAAACACATAATGAGAACAACCAAATACATATTTAAAATAGAGTCGTAGAATGCATGCTGGACCCATGTTATGCTCCTAATGGCAAGCTGAGTTAACGGCCTGAGAATAGCATACTAAAAATGTCAACACAATGGTTGGTGAGTTCAAGAGTTTGCGTTTATCATAAATATTAACAGTTGTATAACATAAGAGTGTATTGAAATAGATAGCTAATCTATACTCACAAGTAATAACCATAGTGATTTCGCGATCGAAGCTGACTGTGTTTCGTTTGTTGCCTCCCGTCACGACTTACCAGGTCGTGACGATGTTTGTGTTTAGGACAAAATTGCACCCATTTGAACTCTAGTCGCACAGGTGGGCCTCATTAGACCCAATAGTACTACCCAAGATTTCCCGCTAGTTACCATTATTAATGATCCAAAAGTGTGAGGACTTTCAAGGTATAATGCACTATGTTAAAAACATACACAACTTACAATAATAAAATAGCATTTGAGTACAAGTATGCTACCTCCCCAAGAAGAGAGTTTATAAAATAGAAGGGCATGAACTCACCTGGTGTGCTAAGATAACGAATAAAGATACGGGTGATTGGTGCAAAGACAACTATTCAAAGGTTACCTAGAGTACACAAGTACATAAGTACGTGTACACAGAAAACTTAACAATTCTAGGTTAACCTAGTTGACCCGTTGGTGACATATTAGTTGGAATATTGTTTAAACATGCATGTCAACTTATCATACCACATTAGATCATCATAGATTCATGAAAATCTCAAACAACCATCATGCTCAATACCATTATAAATACATCACCTCAAACAATTCATACGTTAAGTCTAATCATGCACCACATGCCATATGAAGCCACCCACGACCTCACATCCTAAACCCTGCCAATCCTACTAAGTAGGGGCCTCAGATTGGTATGCGTGTATGACAATCATAATCACAATACTAGCATACATAGTGACAACCATTTCCAATCCCAATCATGATCTCTAAACACTAACTTTCATTACTATGTATGATCATCAAACCTAAATTTCTTACATGATCAACCAAGCATCCATATAACTCAATATTCACATTGCATCATATTAAACATAATCACCAATCATTCTAACATGATCCATAAGCATGCCCTATTCATCATATCCAATGTTCCACAAAATTAAAGTTTCCCTTTTGGGAAAGTAACACCCAAAGTAACAAGCATCATAACATCATAAAATCATGAATTCCAAGAACAAAAAGTTTCCTCTTAGGGTAATATACGAACTAGATGATCAAACCATAGATTTCTTGCACAATTAACATAATCTAGCATTCATACAACCTAACTAACATCATATAATCATCTAAGAATCATCAATTTCATAATATCATCATCAATTTTTGGATTAGGGTTCATCTACATCAAAATCTATGAACAAGTTGCACAAACTAGCCTTTAATCGTGTAATTGGCCAAGGATTGAACTTGCCACAATGTTGTAATGATCAAATCCACGCAAAATTGATTGTTTATGATACTAGGTGCTTGAAATCGCAAGGTGAGGGTGAGTGAGAAGGATTTCGGCCGATTAGGGGGGTTCGGGGGCTAGGGTTTTCTTTATTTTGATTAATTATGGTAAGTATTATCTTATGAATATTTACAAGATAACCCCTTTATTTATTTTATAAAAATTATTCTTTCTAATACTTTTTAAATAGTTTTTAACTACAAAAAACAAGTATTATTAACCAATTATAATAATTCTAGACATTTACAATAAGTCACACGACACACGAAATATATATATTACACGTAGTCACGTTATCGCGTAAAATTTATAAAACAAACATTTAAAATTCTAGAAATCCATGCGTCAAATAATCACAACTAATAATCAACATTGTTAATTAGATTATTATTATTAAGTCACCAACGTTCAACGATAACTAGTGTGTGCTCACGACACGTGTGTATGCAAGGCTTAACGGAACTAACGGAGTTTGGTAACGGAAAATTACAAGATGTCACACATGGATACCAGAGACCCAGTTTAGGTGCTCCTTTGAGGTATCTAAGGATTCTCTTGGCAGCAACTAGGTGAGACAACTTTGGAGCAGCAAAGTATCTTGCATGGATGCATGTTACAAACATGATATTAGGTCTACTTGCTGTGAGATATATCAGAGATCCAATGATTATCCTATACTAATGTTGATCAGTATCCCCCCCTCAGAGTCAGGACAAAGATTCTGATTTCTGGGTATAAGAGTCTTAGTTGGCTTACAATCTTTCATATTAAATCTTTTCTAAAATATTAGTAACATATTTAGATTGATTGATAAAGAAACCTTCTTTCATTTGTTTTACCTGAATTTCAAGGAAAAGTCCATTTTCCCATAAAATTCATCTCAAATTTCTTCATGATGCTCTCAAAGTCTTTACACATTTGGTCATTTGAGGAACCAAATATAATGTCATCAACATAGACTTGTACGAGCAAGATGTCTTTCCTAGACTTTCTTATGAATAAAGTCTTGTCAATGGTTCCTCTGGTGTAACCATTCTTTAGGAGAAACTGAGACAAAGTCTCATACCACATCCTAGGTGCTTAGTGCAGCCCATAGAGAGCTTTATCCAGTTTGCACACATACTTAGGGTGTTGTGGGTCTTTAAATCCTGGAGGCCGGCACACATAGATTTCCCTTTCTATATACCCATATAGAAAGGCACACTTGACATCAAATTGATAGATAGTAATATTCTTGGATGCAGCATAAGCAAGAAAGATCCTCACTACCTCAAGTCTTGCAACAGGTGCAAAGACATCCGTGTAATCAATTCCCTCATGTTGAGTGTATCCTTAAACTACCAGTTATTCCTTGTTCTAGATGATCAAGCCTCTATCATCTCTCTTGTTCCTAAAAACCTATTCGGTGCCTATTGGTACTTGACCAGATGATAGCGGACATAGATTCCAAACCTTTGTCTTTTGTATTGAAGCAATTCCTCTTGTATCGATTCAACCCAACTACTATCTTTCAAGGCTTCTTCTACTTTCTTGGGTTCCATCAGAGATAAGAAGCATGAGTACAGACATAAATTCCCATTGTAAGTTTGTCCCCTTGTTCTCATGCCTTCAGAGACATCTCCAATGATATTCTTAGATGGATGAGTGTTGTGAATCCTAAGCCTAGGGATCATATCCAGTTGCATAGATAGATCTTGGTTGGAAAATTTTGGCTCAAGGTTTTGAACACTTGGTCCAGTTGACGTTTCACACTCATTCAATGAGGACTGATTGAATGAAGGAGAAATAATATCAGTTTCAGTTGGTTATGAAGAAGCATTGGCAGTTGCATGTTCCTTCAAAATACTACTTCCATCAGCTTGGTATTGTGCATTGTCACCGGATGAGTTTTAAGACTCACTTTGTTGACAACTGGTTGACGCTCCACTATTTCTTGAGATAGTTATGCTATCAGATCTGACAATTATAGGAGTAACTCTTGGAGAACTTGGAAGAGGTCTAGGTAACTCAAACAATTGGCCATCATCAGAATCACTTTAAGTACCTATTCCAACTGAAACATTCTCACAAAAGGGTTTAGAATAGTTTGGAAATAATTTTAAATCAAAAATATGATCAAGTCCATTCCCCTAACACAAGAAGTGTGCTCATTGACAACAATGTTGGATGATTCCTCATATTATTGATTTTTAATATTATACACTTTATAAGAAATAGAGTTAGAGGAATTTCCAACAAAGATAGCATCATCTGACTTTTTAGCAAATTTTGTCAAATTGTCCTTTGTGTTAAGTATTGTACACCTACTGTCAAAGGACCTAAGAAAGCCAATGAAGGGTGGCCTCTTGTTCCATAACTCATAATGGGTTTTTCCATGTGGCTTAACTACAAGAACCTTGTTTTGTACATAGCATGCAATGTTGACTGCCTCTGCCCAGAATGTTAGAGGCAACTTTGAATCAGCTAACATAGTTTGAGCAGCCTCAATCAGTGTCTTGTTCCTCCTCTCAGCAACACCATTTTGTTGAGGAGTTTTGGGAGCACTGTATTATTTGGCAATCCATTTTGAGTTATAGAATGAGTCAAGAACGTGGTTCTTAAACTAAGTCCCTTAATCACTTCTAATTATCTTAACCTTGTGATCAATTTGATTTTAAATTTTAAGAATAAAAGATTTTAACGTTTTAGTAGTTTCATCCTTAGTTTTTTAAAAAAATACCCATGTAAATCTTGTAAAATCATCAACAATCACAAGGCATTATGATTTCTTTCCAATGCTCATTATACTTGTTGGATCAAACAGATCCATGTGCAATATGTGTAATGGAGTGGTGATAGAGTTAACTATTTTGGATTTATGAGATGCTCTATGTTATTTTCCTTTCAGATATGCAACACAGTTATCTTTGCAGAAAAATTCCTTTTTAGGAAAACCATATACCAAGTTATTTTTAACCAATTTATTTATGATTTTGAAAGTAACATGACACATTTATTTAAGCCACAAAGTTGACTCATCACCATCAGCTTTGGAAAGAAAGCATGATACTTCACCTAATAGGGAAGTATTGTTCATATCCAACTTGTACATATCCCCTTTCTTGGGAGATCTAAGAAGCACTAATTCCTGAGGAATTGTCATCCCGGGTTTGAGGATAATGCACTCATGTTCAATGAAAAGCATTTGATGCTTTTGATCACAAAATTGAGAAACCCTTAAAAGATTATGTTTAAGCTGTTTGACAAAGTTTACTTTGTCAATTCTTAACTTGTCATTGGATGCACTTCTTCTGTCAAAAATGTAACCTCTAGCCTCACCTCCAAATTAAATAGTACCACCATCAAAATGTTGAAATTGTTGAAGAAGAGATCTGCTTCTAGTCATGTGCCTGGAGCATCCACTGTTTACAATCCACAAATTGTCATTTTTGTCATGTGGATGTCCCCGCACATAAGGTGAAAAAGTTAGTTTTTATTGGAAACCCAATCCTTGCTGGTTTTGGGCTTTTCCAATGATGAGGATTTAATTGAACCAAAGTGTATACATGGGAGTTCAATAGATGTTTGTGGAAAAGAGGTTTGGGCTGCAACAACTTGTTTGATCTTCCAGTCCATCCCTCGGCTGATCAAAGTAGATGAGCTTGATAAAGCTTGGGTAGCATGGAATACTTTTGAGGCTTCTTTCTTATCGGAAAAAGCTTTCCTCACCTTTTCTTCCAAAGCAGTCTTCATTTTGGAAGGTTTCAAAGGAACTCTTTTGTTTTATTGAATTTTCTTAGCCTTATCTTTCGAAGCTATTTTCCCTTTGGAAGAATGAGTTTCTTCCGAAAGCAACTTTGCTTCAAAAACAAGCTTTTCCTTCCTTATCACTTGGACCATGTGATAGGGTCCAAATGTGAAACACTTCTTGACTCCTTCTTTCTTAACATTATTTGCATAATGTGTGCTTACAGGATTGTAGTAACAATCTTTAGCATATGGTTTTGCAAACCACACATTATGCATGCAATGTTAACCTTTGGGGGATTTGAGGATTGTTGTTTATTTCTCTTCTTGTCTTTGCCAATAGTCTTCCCTTTTAACTTTTGATCCTTTAGCAGGATAGGAGTGTTGGTACTACATTACTTTCCAAGATCAGAGTTTCTAACCACTTGGAATCCGGCTAAAATGAATACACCCTTTTGTTTTGGGTCTATCTTCTATGTGGACTCAGCCACTTTCTTGGCACTTTTTCTGGCTGCCTTAGCCCTATTTCTTCTAGCTTTAGTGGTTAAGGGTTGATCATCATTTATGGAAATGGGTTGATTTACTTGATCCTTCCCTGTGATGGTCTCCATAATAGCATCATTTTTCAACTCATGGGAAGGTGGGTCAACAGATGGAACATCTTGCTCTTCAATCCCATATATGGGTTGTCTAATTAACTCATAAGAATATGGTGGAGCAATTTCATTGGTTTTCAACCCACCTTTGTTTTGATAACAAATTTTTGAGTGGGAGGATGATGCAAGAATGGCTTGGAAGTTTTGCTCAGAAATAATATGCTTCCTGGCTTAAGCCTCAACCATGACTAGCTGGGCTTGAGTCTTACTCAATTTGGAGATTAAATCTTTGATTTGAGTCTTATAGTTGGTATGTTCATGTTTTAAAAAGGACACAGTATTCTTCAACTCTTCAATTTTCATTTTGTAGTTACAATCAACCCTTTAAAAACCACTCTTAAGGATATTTAAAGACTGAATATCAGATTTAATTTCCTTATTATAGTCCTGATATAATTTAACCTTAATAATACAAGCTAGAGTATAGATGTGTTCAAATACCCTGCTGTCATCAGTTCCAACCATCAATGCTTGAGTAGGGGTTACATCCTACACCATGAAGCTCCAGTCCACCTCTTGAGTAACAACATCTGTGTGTTGTTCAGTTAACTTCTCGGTTGTTTTAGGTGTGGTAGGATGTGTGAAGGCTTGATGTCACACCCCGACCGACGGCGGAATCATCGAGGCGGACGAATATGAAACAATTGTTCATAGCACATGGAACTAAATAAGTTGCAATAATAATATTAAATATCATTTTTCATTGAACATTACAAGACAATTAAATCATTACAATAATATTTTTAATTAAACTAAGTCCAAGTCCTATATGAGCACAAAAAGATCCTCAAGTATCAAACCTAAAACATGTTAAAAATAAATGATCAACTTTGAAAGTTGGCGAGTTTCCATGGGTTAAACACACACACACACATATATACACATATATATATATACATATATATATACATATATATAAAGGGTTTACAAGTAGCAATTCATGTCAATGGTTATGAATTACGCAAGTTTATAAAATACATATAGCTATAATCTGTAACACCCGGATATTTTTATAACAAAGACAAGAAATGAAGAATAAAAGAAAGAATAGCAATAAAGCCCAAGTAGAGGGACTAAAAATGTCCAAAAGGACAAAATCTTTGAAAAGTTGGTGTAAAGGTGGGCATGGCCGCCCACCCTCTTTTCACATCACCTTTTTCATTTCGGTTTTAGAGAGAGAGAAAGGAAGAAAGCGGAATTCTCGGTTGAAGAAAAAGAAGAAGAAGAAGATAGAATTCAAGGTAATAATTCGAGGTTTTTAAGTGTTTATGACAGGGTTTTGTCTAGGTTATATGCTTATGTGCTTATATGTTTGTGTGTGTGTTTGTGTGTGTGTGTATTGGTGTGTTTTTAGGTGTTTGAACTCATTTGCATACGGGTTAGAAGGAAGATACACCCAAAGTTACACCAGGTGAGTTTCTAGACCCTGGTTTACTTATTTTAAACTCTTCTTGGGGCTGAAAATGTATTAAAATGGTTTTTATTATGTTTATGTATGTATACCCGTATGTATTATGCATGATTGATGATGTTCCTTAGGTGTTATTATGTTATCCATGCTTAGAATGATCTTGGTAAGATTAGAACTATTAGGCTTGATGTTTGGGTTCGAAAATATCCTAGAAACATGTTAAGCAGAAGGTTCATGCGGCTAAATAAGGATCATGCGCCTGGAAATGCCTTAGAAATGCTTAAGTGTAACTCATGCGCCCAAATAGAACCCATGCGTCTGAATAATCCCATGCGCCTAAGTTTACATGCGCCCAAATAGTACCCATACGCCCGAATGGCCCATGCGTCTAAGTTTCCATACACCCAAATAGTGTCCATGCGTCTGAAATAGCTTAAGCGCCTAAGTGTTGGAAGGTTAAGTGTTGGCTAATGCGCCAGCATAGTGGTAAAACGCCCAAATAGGGCTCATGCGCCCAAATAGTGTCCATGCGCCTAAACACTTAGAATTTGTTACAGAATTTTTGGGAGTCTGTGCTTTTAGGGTTTTGACCGAGGTTTGACTAAGGTTTATTAATGATGGGTTTCATGCATGATTATGATTGTTGTATGATTGTTCCTTATTATTATTATTAATAATATTATTATTAATATTATTATTACTATTAGTATGTGACTTTACGTGGTGTGCTTATAATCGTAACGTAAAGTATTACTAATAATAAA
>BJCM01205765.1:0-11156 GCA_018326385.1 Flaveria bidentis | reverse complement strand
CCCTGGTTTTGAGCTCAACCAGCTGGCACGCCTAAAGTTGCTATATGCTAATCCGAAGAAGATGTCAGGTTGGTTTGAGGCTGCACTGAGGAAAGAATACCACACCAGGTGGGTTAACTTCAGACCTCAACAACCGAAGAGGTACATCAAACGGTCTGAAGTTGATCCCACTACTAGAAAGCCTAAGGTAGTGCTGAAGTGGAGTCCTCCTTGTACTATGTCCAAAATCCCTCTATGGGAAATGCCACAGGACTTCACTCCACACTTCAAGTGGTGGTATTACGGTTGGAAGTTCTCATGCGAATGGACCATGCTAATGGACCATACGCATTAGTACTTCATGCTAATGGACCAGTCGCACGACTGAACCAGGAGACTGGATCAGTCGCACGGTTGAGACATAAGATTGGCTTAATCGCACGACTGAACCTTCAGTCGTGTGGATGGATCAACCGCATGATTTAGTCGCACGACTGAACCATGCTAATGGTTCAGTCGTATGATTGGAAGACCCTAACCTATAAATACCACTTAATTCGTGAAAAAACGTAGCCATTCGAATACCTAAGCACATAATCGTACCTTAGCTGTCTAGAGACTTAAGAAAACCTGTTCCAAGTTCATAGATCACATTTGATCGTTCTCTAATCATCCGTAACATTTCATTAATCGTTAGATTAATCTGAACTGTCTTCTCCCTGATTGGATCGCCAATCAAATAGGATTCTGTACTATTTGAGTTGGTACGCGCAGAATCAGTTAGTACTCCGTACAAAAACGGTCTTAACAATATGCATAAATCTTGAAAGAACATGAGGTTTTTCAACATAACATGCTTACAACACCCACAAGGTTGGACATTTCATCAAACTAGAACAAATACACATAATCATTGAAGAATAATCAAGTTTTATCATGACATTAACATAAAAACACCAAGAATCATGTACAAGTTGTTAAATCATGCTAAGTTTTATATGATCCAAGTGATAATAAGAGTTTTAGCCCATAAGGTTTACAAAAGACACACCCAAACTCAAGAACATGGAAGAACTCATAGTAGATCTAGAGGAATTCAAACCAATTTTGAGTGGAAATGGAGTGGATGATGTTAGATCCTTCTTGAAAGTGTGAAATCTTCAATCTTGGGCTTCAAATCTTCCAAAAACTCTTGAGAAATGCTCAAAGACACCTAAGGGTTTGAGGGAGGCTAGGGTTTTGAAAGAAATGAAAGTTTTTTTGGAAATGAAAACTCGTTTTCTGCCTGAATATGGCCATATTCAGGCGATACCATATTTAGCTTCAAAAATAAATTATTTAGAGTTTGACAACTTATATGGCCATATTCAGCTCAATATGGTGATATCAGAAGCATTTTTCCTCTTAAACTTCTTCAAATCTTGGGTTTTCTTCACAAAAATCACCGAGCTTCATTCAAAAACTACAAAATTCAAATAAAACACAAATAAGTGTCTAAATTATGAATTTTGTATCAAAATTGACTTAAAATGCAAAGAATAAATATTGAAAACATGTATATTTATTATCATATCAATATACTTTACCAAAAAGTTGCACCACTTTCCGCTACGACTATGTTGACTCACCAATTTTCACAAGTTGGTGAAAATGTCCATGCTTTTGGTAATTGTACATTGCGGTCTTAAGTCTTTTATTTTCTACTTTATGTACTTTTATCCTTTTTGTAATATATTAAGATGTGAGCTATGACATGTTATAGTTACTAGTCAAAAGGCAATATGCATTTTGACTCCACATTGATTTTGTTGTTGTCTAGATCATGTATCCGGCTGACCTTCAAAGTATGGTCGGTTGTAGGATGTAGTATAAGTATTTCAGGTCTTTGTAACTTAAAATATGATTGTACACTTGTAAAAGAACTTGAGAGTAATATACAATATCCTTGAAAACCAAACACTTGTGTTGTTTTTGTTATTGTTCTGTCTCATATTTGCTAGTGTTCAAAGTGTCAATCTTGTGTTACCAGTTCTCTATTTGATGTGTTAAGTGTTATAAACAATTTCTCCTCATTGTGTGTTGTGTTGTAACTGACCAGAACTCTTTTAAATGGTCTTGTAAAATCGGTTTGAAAGAGGAAACCTACAAACTCAACCTAAACTGTTGGTTTGGGCGGTTTGGGCCAAACCGGTTTGGGCCTCAAACTGGTTTCGGTTTTTTTCCCCGAACCGATTGCCAAACTTTTTTTTTAACACCTCTTTTAACTAGAAAAATAAATATAGTAATTGTTTGATCATTTCATATTAGTTCAAGCACTGTCACGTTGGTTTAATTGCTTAAATTTACATGAAATGACATTTATAACTTTAAGTGGCTATCTACATATGATGATAAGTCATAATTTTTGTGGTACATTGTGGTATAAGTTGTGCATTTAATGCAACATGCCGTGGTAATCCGTGAATGGATGTAAATCGTTACCTTATCGAGGTAAACTATGATAATCCACAAACAAATTTGATTTTTCATCAAATAATAATAATAATTTCATTCTAATAAACCAACTATCAGCGAGTCCCACACATTGTTGTATAAGATGTTAAAAATCATAGTCATGAAATAATATAAAATGGAAATTCAACTTTATCACACATAAGGTGCTCACCAATTCCATTCTGCCACTAATAATGTTATTATTTTATCATCATGATTTGCAATCTGATTCACCAACTTTCATCATTAAAAAATGCATAACAAAAGCCTTTGAATTAAATTAACGGTATGGATGAACTTATCATGGCACAAATAGTAGTCTTGGCACCAAGATTTCGTATTCTGTACATAGCGATTCTGCTCACCACTAAATTGTTAACGAATTAACAAAAGTTGTTTAATGGTTAAACTTATTTTCCGGCTACCGTAAAGATTCATTATTCTTGACAACTAAGGTAGATTGTAAAATCTCAAAGTTAACTTTAAATTGATGGTAAAAAATTTCATTAAACTTAGACTATTTAGGTTCTTCTGCAGTCTTGTTTCTAGAGTTAAATACCCTTTAATACTTAGAGCATTCACAACTCGTTCCCTAAATTTATATGAGTGTATTCCTTATATTATATGGTATGGTTATAAGTGTTTGTGAGTGAAATATATGAGTAATTTACTGTTCAATCTGTATTTTGGGGAAACATTGTTCAAAACGCTATAATGTTTTTATATATTTTAAGTGACTATGAGTGGAGGAGACATAAAAAACAATGATAAAGTTGAAAAGAAAAGAAAAAAAAATAATGATTTTTAGAGTAGTTATATGGATAAAGATGATGAATGAGTTGTGAATGCTTTTAGATGTAGCAGAATAACCCAGAAAATATCCTTCGTATGTAAACTTTAAAAATATAATCTCTTAAATTTAGGATGAAACAAGGACAGCTAAATGTTTTAAGAAAGAAAAACAAGGTTTGATTTGGTGAAGAATTTCCTAGGAAGTGATGCCTTTTGACAATTAAAATTTTGTTCTGGAAATGTGTAAAACTTTTGCATAGAACATCATTGGCAATACTTTATCTAACAGCATTGATCTTGTTGCCTCAATAAGTGGCATCTTCTTTTTTTTCAATCTCTCCATATTGTTGCCTCCATAAGTGGCATCTTCTTTTTTCGATCACTCCATTTTGTTATGATGTTCAATATTGTCTCACAATTCCTTTTCAGCACAAAAGGCAAAAGGCATCTGGAGTTTGAATTCCGAGTTCAATTTCATTATCACTCGTAATGATTTAACTTCAATATCATATTGCTTCTCTCAAGAATAATTAACACCTTCTGAATCCCTCTACTTTCATCTTTAAATACAAGAAAGTAGGTCCAAATAAAGTTTGAAAAGTTATCAACAATTTCAATCTGTACCTCTCTAAGAGTGGATACAGAATAGCAAAATTAGTTAAGAGAAAGATCCGGAAATAAGGAGAGTATGCCATATAAGACACAAATCGCAACACATGGATTTTTCATAAATTACAATAGTTGTTTATGAGGAAACATATTACTCTATACCGGATGTAATGACCCTTAAATGTTTAATTTGTCTAGCAATCTCAGAAAGACTTCTATGAAACATACTTGTATGTGTCATTGGCACAACTTATTTATTTCAATAATAATAAAAGTGGAGAGTAAGTTTACATCAATTTATGATTTTTTTCTTGTAAGAAAAACTACCATCGGCTAATTTTGATATTGGCCAATTAAGTGGTGAGCGTGGAAACTAATTTCATACCGCATTGTGCGACTATAACATAGTTTCAGGTAGGATCACCCAACAATAGGATAAAGGGCTGTTCGTCTGTATCCCGAATCCAATTGTTGCTGATTTCCTTTGAAATCGTTAAATCATCAAGTCTTTGTATATCATAAAGATATGATTTGTAGTAATATGTCCGAGAATTGTTATAAAAACACTCCATGACAGACAATTTCTTTTAACCCCACATCATTCACCATTGATCTCTTTCTCTTTGTTTGAGTAGAATAATAATAAAATTGTAATTTTCCAGATAAAAATAGTTATACTTCAATATTTGTAATAATCACTTCCACGTACAAAACAAAGCTGATGATTAATCACCCCCAACAACAGACGTACAAACTAATATTAGAACTTAGATCTTGTTCTTTGATTTTTTCTTAGACGACTGACCCGTCACGATGTACGTTTCAGCATCGATTTCATCGGTAGAGGATTTTCTTTTGCTCAACTCCTTTGCCTTGTTCTGCAAAATTAATCAATAAAGGTAAAACTTTTTTATTAAAAGGCCATAAACCGCCAAAATCATTTTATTAATAATAATATAAGTTTTGTATCATATCCTACACAATAACCTTTAAATATGTTTAAAAATAGATAAAGAAAGTGTTTATCCCATTTAAGCCAAACCCATGATCTAATTATAAACAAACTGCCTGAATCACCTCTTGTGCCATGAACTGCCAGCCCAAACGAACTCATAATATTAGATTATTTTTACAGCTAACTCACACACACTATAAACCTACTCCTAAATCTACACCAAACTCAACATGTTAGGTTACCTTCAATGATGCTGCCATTGCTGCTATATCATCCTTGTTTTTATCATCATCTTGCTTTTGGGTTTCCTGAGAATTCATAACAAATTTGAGATAAATAAAAAATTAAAATAATAATGATGATAGTGTACAAAATGTAAATGTGATCAAACATACCTCTGGTGCCTTAAATGCTTCTTCCCTTTTCCGTTTGTTCTCTGCAGTTTTTTCTGCCTGCTTCTCCTGTCTTTCTTGCCATTTCTTTGCAGACTTCTTTTTGTCACTTAAAAAGTATTCACCAGTCTCCAATTGCAGGTCGATCTGAAAACATTTATTTAAAACCGAAATCATTATTTAAAATCATTTGCACTACATGATATTCGACACCAAAAGTCCAAAATCACATTAAGATGTATGAAAAAACAAATAAATGTTAGATCACTTTAACATAGCATAATTCAGATAGTTCTTGATCTTTAACAGTGTTTTTTTATATGTATCATAATAAACTATGTAGCAGATAAATGTAGGTCAGGATGAGATAAATAAGTAAATTAAAAAACTTTCTAACCTTGCTTGGTGGTTGTGGTGGAGGGAATGGTGTATACTCTTTCTTCTCTTTAGTCTTAACCTTCTTTTGCTTCACATTTTTCCTGAAAACAAATAAAAAATAACAAAATGTTTTAAGAATAATAAACTTTGAGCGAATTTCAATGGGATCAATTAATTTGACCAAATTCAAATTAAATTATGTTTGATCATCTAGAGACAAGACCTAATGTAAATCAACTCATTCAAATGATAGGGACAAAATTGACAACATTAGATCAGGTAATACTCAAACACATACTTTTTGAACTTTGGTAAAAACCTATCCCAGTTCTCATTTGCCAGTTCTGGATTACTAGCAAGATCTCTCTTCATCATGAGTACCTATAAAAAACAAAAACATTAACCAAGAAAATGAGCATCAAACCAAGGATAGTAAATAATTGTTTGGTAAACCAAAAAAAGAATATACTCACTTTAATATTATACAAGGGATGCATTTTATTCAACATACATTCTTCTACTACCCTTCTTACTTGTTTCAAGCCTTTAAATGAGCCCATGGCAGATACTGAATTTCCCTGTGCATTAACAAGTAAAAATAGCATAAAAGGTATTATAAAAACAAAAGTTTGTGTTCTATATAAAAAAACCAGGATTTAAGTTTATAAATTTAAAAATAAAAAATCCAAGTTAAACCTGAACAAGAATATAGCAGCCTGTCAAAATCTCAAGTGCCTGCATCTCAAAAAATAAATATCAGAGGAAACACAGACAGAAAAACTAACAATTTTGGTTAACTGGACTTTCAACACTTTTTTACTTTTCTTTTAATAACTTAATAAAACTAACAATATATACACTTTTAATAACTAATCATCTAGCTTTTAGTACAAAATCAAGGAATTGTAAGTAATCAAGTAAGCTATTAAGTTATATGAACCATTAGCATCAAAATACACAAATCCAGCCATTTACTAATAAATAAGCTGGTTCACATCACATTGAACTCTTAATGGGTCATATATGTAAAAAAGGGTCAAAACTCACGAACAGTTATTGTTAATGCATACAACATTACAGCCTGCTAAATCATTGATTACATTATACATGTTTAAAATAATTGTTAATTTGTAATCATATGTAACGGTATAAGATTTTTTTAAAATCTTGGATCAAAACATGACTCAAGGTCAGGTCAATCCAACTTGACAGACATGTTCAACGAGATGCAAACCTTTAAAGTAGAAGAATCAGGCCCAATCAGCCGCTGCCTTCGTTTGACAAACTTTTCCTGCAAATAAATAACCATCAGCATTTTAGAAATATATCCAATACATATTAGTTGTCGAAGACGCAAGGTACTCTCAAGGTGCAAAGGGTGAGCCTTGGGCCCAGACACAAGGTTCTAAGAATATGAGAGTTTTTATAAGCGAGGCACATAATATAAAATAATGGCCTGTTTTGGGCTATTATAACCTGTTATAGGTTTATTCCAGGCTTGTTTAGGGCTATTGTAAGTGTTTCAAACATGTTCAAACGACTTTTGCTAGAATTTGGCCTGAACTTGGCCTGAACTTGGCCTGTAAAGGCGCTTAAGCGCCTTAAAATGAGACTTTTGAAGCAAAGAAACAAGACTGTGCTGAGCTACGCCTGGAGCCTGGGCACACACCCAGTGAGCTATTGAGAACAGAAATATACTTATTTTATAATCCACATTTATACATTCATCTTTGTTCCTCTCACCTGTCACAAGTTTCATGCGACATAAGCGTAAAAAACTTTCATTTGAGAGTAGTAGAAAGTATTATTATGATTAATTTTTATAGTAAACACCAGATAAGTTTGATAGTATCTATTTTTTTGGAATAGAATGACTTGTGGTGTTTTATGCTTAGGCTGTTAGAAAGCAGCAAATAGCAATCAATACCTTATTTCGAACTAAGCCACCAATCTTGATGATGTCACATTGCATTTCATCATTTAGAATCTTAAGTGCCTGAACAATAACTCCCATGTAAAAACATCACATTACAGTATGTCGCACGAAGCAGTCAATTAAAAGTATGTGTACCTGGGGTGCAGGTACACTTCTGGATAAGAGCTTAATCAGATCCCTAGATTTCACTATAATATATGGATCCATTGTCTTTCTAGTTGTAGAAACAGTCATTGATCCTTTAACCTGAATATCAATTTACATATTTTATATCAAAAGCTGCCACAACGAAAAAAAATAATTCCTAAATTTAATAAAAGGAGTATTTTGAAAACGAACCAAGTCCAGTTCACATGCAATTCTATGTTGTTTCAATGTACTTTTAACTAAAGGCCAAACTTCTTGCAAATACTTCTCTGCAAGCAATAAATCCTCATGTTAGACTAAATGACTATATGAGTGCCCTTTAACCTCATGAACAAGAGTGTGCTAATGGAGAAACAGTCATATAGTAGAAGTAAAAAAAACTACAGACAACTACTGTGTTATTAATGGATTCAACAATAATCACAATAACTTGAGGAAAAAAAGCAACTTTTGAAGTTGTATGCATTATTAAAATACTTTAGGTGAGTTAAATTTATTCAATTGATGATAATATACATTCAATCAGATTTGAAAACTCAGAACCATTGCAACAGATGTGCTAGCTAATACATATACCAGTCAACTGCAGTGATGTGATCTCATCATCGCATATGATGCGCGCATTTTAAAACCAAGATACTTGTAAGTTGCAACTAAGAACAACAGGCTATGATGTCATATCATGTCATGACAGAAAAAAAAAAATATTGAAGTAAATAAGAAAACTAAAAAATACATCAGCAGCTCTTTAAACTAATGAACCAAAGTTAAAAGGAAAAAAAAGGTGCTTAGCTTATGATCACGGTGTCATTTAACTATTACCACTAACATAGCACCAAAAATAAATCATTGTACCCTCAAAAATTCACCATTCAAGAAATTAAGAGCAACAATTTTTCTACAAAACTTGGTGAATGAAAACAGTGCATCTCCTGATCTCCATTTGCAAAGTAACAAGTAATGCTAATAGACCAATTTTAGATATAAAGTTATAGTTGTTTGCAGAAGGTTAAAGTAGTAATGGTAGTGAGTACCTCTATATTGAGGGAAGAGAGTAGAGAAAGAGCTAACTTCAAGTAAACATTCTTCCTCCGGAGCTTCAACAATCTTCCACCGTTCATATTCCTCCTTTACGTCCCAAGGCTTCGGCTTGTCATGCTTCCCCTTGTGTTTCTTTCCTTTGTCACTATTATTATCAACGGCATCCATAGCTGCGGAGGATTCTAGCATTAAAATAGATAAATTCTCCAGTAATTACTTAATTCAATTCATGAACTGAGCAATCATACATTATATTCACTTCGTCGTTGACATTAAATGGGTGATTTACCAAACACATATAACAACATCAAGTGTTGAAAGGCAGGCCTTATGGTTTGAAACAAATCTAAACGGTGGTGCATACCTGGAGGCGAACGGTGGCGAGTGGCGGCGAACGGTGGCGAGTGGCGGCGAACGGTGGCGAGTGGCGGCGAACGGTGGCGAGTGGCGGTGCGACGGTGGCGAGAGAGGCGGAGGGAGACGGTAGGGTTTTTCGTTTCTAGAAGATTCAAAGTGCAGACGATGATTATTATTATTATAGGTCCTCCAACGGGAAATAATAATGCATGAATGTTTAAATGGGCCATCATGAAGTTGGGCCGATGGTTAACAAAAAGACGATAATTGAATTGGGCTGGATTCGTAATAAACAAGAAGAAACGTGGTGTTGTATTATTTTACTAAATTAAATATTATATTATTTGTAACACTACATTTAAATTTATATTTATATATTGATTAGTATTATTACCCTATCTATGAATAATGCATGTTGATGAACAGTTCTCACCGTCTGCTTTGGTTTTTTTTATCATGCCTTTCATCATTTTGTTTGTTTTATAACTTAGTTCGTTTTGTTTCTTTTATTTTTTTGGTAACCCATGGTTCGACGTTTTTCATCGTTTGTTTTTTCCCTGATTTTATACGCTTAGTGGCACATGTGTTCTTCCCCTGTTGCTCCCGCTAATGATGTGTACCTCAACGGTGTGCCTTATTGTTTAAGTTTGATGGGCAGGTGATCTACTCTCTACTTTTCCACTATCCGGTCGCTTCTCTGATTGCAGGTTCTTGGTGGTTTCTTTTCTTTTTTGCCTTCGTTCTCGGTGTATTGTTTCGTTTTTGTGTTTTTTGCATTGGAATGATGCTTTGTTGGGGTTGCATGTCGTTTTTTCTTCTGTTTTATTGTTCCGACATACTATTGTTATGTTTATGACTTTAGATCTCACTTAGGTTGGAGTTACCTTGGGGTTTTTGTGTTCTTTCACTATGAGGTTACTTGGACTGATAGTTTGGAAAGAAATTGTAATGCTACTCAGAAGAATTATCTTTTTATAGAGGGGGAGATAGTGAGAAAATGTGGGGAAATATGAGGGACCGATTTTAATCGTAGATTAAAAGTGAAAATTTGCAACATGCGGCGGCTTTTAGCGATGTTTGCGGGAGCAGTGGAATGGAGGTCGGTGTTTTATATATTTAATCGTTCCTTAGAGTGGAAGTCAAAGTTTAATATATATCATAACTAGGTTAGAATCCCGTGTATTATACGGGCTGAATAAATAAAATATTAATTAATTAGTAATGAAAATGTAATAACTATAAAACGATATGATTGAAATTGTATATGAGTAATAATATAAGTAATAAAACAATAATATCATTATTTTAAACTTTTGTTTCTAAACATTAATTGCATTTTTAATAAACATTTTATGCAAAACAAACCATTTTAAAAAATATCAATATTAAAATTTTTCTTATTATAACTTCTAATTTTAGTTATTTGGTTTTATAAAAAAATCATTTAAAAAACCATTTTAAAATACTTTATATTTTTAAACATGTTTGTTGTTTTAGAAAAATTTCTTATTATTAAAATTTTGTTTATTTAGAAGTTACATTTATAAAAGCATCTCTTTCTTAATTTTTTGAAAAATAATTTTTAATCTCAAAAGAAATTAAATAGTATTATAAATATTTAAGGTAATTGTTTAATAGAAGAGATAAGTGGGAAAATTAAAATCAAATGATCTAAAAATTGTGTCAAGTGGCATCTTAAAACTTCTTTTATTATAATAGATAGAATAGGTTAGAACCCCGTGTATTACACGGGTTGAATAAATAAAATATTAATTAATTAGTAATGAAAATGTAATAATTATAAAACGATATGATTAAAATTGTATATGAGTAACAATATAAGTAATATATATTTAAAATTGTATATGATTAAAATTGTATAAAACGAAATTAAATAGTATTATAAATATTTAAGGTAATTGTTTAATAGGAGAGATAAGTGGGAAAATTAAAATCAAATGATCTAAAAATTGTGTCAAGTGGCATCTTAAAACTTCTTTTATTATAATAGATAGAATAGGTTAGAACCCCGTGTATTACACGGGTTGAATAAATAAAATATTAATTAATTAGTAAT
>BJCM01205763.1:0-21941 GCA_018326385.1 Flaveria bidentis | reverse complement strand
TTATACTAATAATCCTTAACTTAAGTGGTTAAAGTGAGTTACCCTAAAATCTATAAATATAAATAGAGTTCTTGGATTCAAGTTCTATTGATGATAAATAAAAAGTGGTTCCAGGTGCGCTGTGGGGTTTTCTCACCAAATATAAGTTTGTACCTGAGAGTGGTACCAAGTTTTATAATTGACTAATGAATATCATCGGGTGGGCCAGTTGCTCGTCGGTGATCCAACCATTCATATATATATATACACACATACGTACTTTTGTAGTTTTATACAATTTTATAAACATTTTAATAGTATATAGTTCTATAGAAAGTATTGTTTTGTAAAAGTGGTTTCTCTCGCACTTGAAAAATATTTTACATTTTTCGTTTTTAATTTTTAATCTAATTAAACTTAAAATTTTCTCTTTCATCAATAACCTGTACTAGTTTAATAAATTTAATGGAATATAAATATATGAGATAACCCAACTTTGTGTTGGATCAAATTAACCATCACTAACCCAAAATCGTGACCAGCAGCAGCCCAGAAAGTGATAGAACCATCACCGGTACAGTGGTGTAGTTTGAACTCTTTAAAATGAGGACGAGGGGCAAAATTAATTCTTTTAGGGTGCAAGCTCGTTATATATGGTTAAAAATTTATAATAAAATGAAAAAATATACATTACCGTACCAAAAAAATTATACAACCAGATTAAAATTTAAAACTACTAACTCAAAAATGAGAGGGGCTTATAGTGACAGAACTAACACTGGTACAATGGCGGAGCTTGAATACTTTCATATGAGGGCGATGGACGAAATTAAATTTTTTTAGGGTGCAAAGCTCGTTATATATGGCAAAAATTTATACTAACCAAAAATTTGTATAAATGGATCAAAATTTAATACTACCGAAGCAAAAAAAAAAACTATGCCCCAACATCCCCCTCCCCAATAATACTTCGCATTTGCCACCGTCACAAGCATGTACACCGCCAATGAGCCATCAATCAATTTGTTTGAGAGTACGCACCTTGTGACTTTCTAAAATAGAGGTAATGGATTCGAGTCTTATTTGGTGTAATATGTTTTAGTGACGGGGGTTTTACCACTCTTTAGGTGGTGGGCGGGCCGGGTCACCAACGTTATCCCCAACCTAAACCTAAGGTCGACTCAATATCTGGTTTTAGAAAAACGATATATAGTAGTTTATGAGTGGCTCAACTCATGACCATCGTACATTCATAAATGTTTATTAAACGCTTAATTTGCCTCGATGAAATACTCTGCCATGTGGAGTAATAGAGGAATCCCACAGACTAAATTAAAATAATACTAAGGGTAAAGGCACCCACAAAGAACCCGAATTTAACTGAACTAATTATCTCGGGAACCGAATAACGAACCCTATTAATACCTCTATAAACATACGATTAAACTAATAGTATAGAGTAATGAAAAGCTGGGTTGGGCCGGGCCGGGCCGGGCCGGGCCGGGCGAGGGTTGGTTTTTACTATTTTCATTTGTGAATTCTGACAGAAGGCTTGCTTATTTATGGCTATGGAGTTGTTCATCTCTTTCAGTTGTTCTTATACATTTTCTATCATGTAACTGAGACCGTTTCTTGCATAAACCTTAGGGGGGCGTTTGGTTGGAATGAATAGAATGAAATTGAATTGAATTAAGAAACTAATATAATTTTCAAGTAAAATAATATTTGAATAAGTAATAAAATTTAAAACCAAGAGAATGTTTCACCTCAAATTCCCTTGGTTGTGGGATTTTAAAATCCTTCCACCTAGAGCGGGAATTTTGAATCCCACAAACAAGAGAATTTGCGATGAAACATTTCATTGGTTTTACAATTCATTACCCACTCAAACATAATTTTACTTGAAATTTATATTAGTTTCTCAATTCCATTTCATTCATTCCAACCAAACGCCTCCTTAATTTTTTGCATATATTTATGAAGTTTGACTTTTGAGCGGTAGCAAGTTGCCATGTTACTATAAAGTTTATGACTACATGCTAGCAATTCCTTCATGTTACTATAGTTTTGTCCATTGCATTTTGATCATTAAATATTGGATTTTTGAATTCAAGACACTATTTAAACCGACCAAACATCCAAACCTAAATAAAAACCAATTCACTTGGTGGCAGATTAAATTATACGATTCAGTTTATAGTTTAAATACTAGGTTTAGGAGTTTAGTTCATGGGTTTGGAACCAATCGATTAGCTTTATTTTAGGTTTACTTTCCCATTTTTTTGTTACATAGGTATAATATTCACAAATCAAGTTTATTTTAGAAAGTAAATGTAGACACGTGAGTTTTTTTAATTTAAAAAATTTGGTTCAAACTATCAAACCGAACCGTTATAGTCAGTCTGGCCAGCCCAACCATCCCAGCCGGTTTAAAAAGTTTGCAGTTCGAGTGAAAAATTTTTGTGAAAATCGATTGAACCAAACCATCGTTATTTTTATCAAGTGTGTGATGTTTAACACATGTTTCTTGTTTACAACAATTTGATCTATTTTCAAAATCCTTAAGAATTAAGATCAAAGAATTAAGAGCGTAACCTATAATATCTTCCTAAAAAAAGATGTCAGTTGTTTTTTTATTTTTGAACAACAAATGTATGACGAATAATACTTGTTACCCTATGCTGGTCCACACATCAGTTCCTTAATCGGGACCGCATCCCCAGCACCCTCATAAGGAAACACACAACATGGAAAACTCTTTGTCCTAACCCAAATTAGCATTTTTGCTTCGAGCGAGGCTCGTATCCAAGACCTTTTTGTTTTTAATTGTTTTGAGTATCTCATCGAAACCAGTTGAATAAATATCATAATTTCCAATAGATATCTAATTCAGTGAAATACAAGATGTTGCGTGCTCCTCACTCATCTTGTTCTAACGTTCCTATCTATTACTTAAGATATACCGTTACCTCAATATTCTAATTAAAGTTTATTTAAAATAAAGTTTAGGAAATTTCTTGGGCTATTAGAGAATATTGAGAATATAAAGCCTATGAGTAAGCTCACTCCTAAAAATCTAAAAAAAATAGACTTTCTAATTGCATTAAAAACTCAAGTACGTTTTGTCGATGGGAAGACAATTCTGAAAGCTCATCACCCATGAAATTGTCGATAATCACTTGATTAGTTTTTGAAAAAATGTTCTTCAATTACAAACATAGAAACGAAGTTGTGCGATAGATACATGAATGATTCTTACATTTGTTATATTGAAAACCAAACTGACTCGAATCAACCGGACAATATCTATATCCAATTCTATATAATAGGAGCATTTAAATATAGTATTTTTATTCAAATAAATTCTTTGATCCGCCACTTGTTAGAATGTTATTTAATCCTACATAATTGTATTGGTCCACGTCGACACACGACACAACTATGTAAACACAATACACTTGTACGTGCACATGAATTTGTATCAATACACAACTGTCACAAAACCCTCCTCCCATGACCTTATGACCTAGATACAACTTCGATTGCATGATAAATTTGCACATGCCCTTATGAAGGATATTTACGAGTTCATCTGTTTAACATGATCATGCTTTCATACACACAACTATCTTGATAAACATTGTTTTCCATAACTGAAAATGATTTTTGTATACACTACTTAACATCATTTTCGATAACTGAAAATGATTTGTCTTGCAAGTAACACATGTATTAGACTGCATACCTTGTCCCTGTTTCACAAAACTATGTGTTGGGGTATTTTCTAGAAGGTTGCATGTATGAGTTACATCATATTATACCAAAGTAGATAATGATCGAGGTATTAGACAAATAATATGTTATTTTCTTTATGATCAAGTGGCAACCATATCTTGATATTATAAGAAATAAGATATTTTAAAGTAATTGTGAAAGATCAGTTGGATGTTTAAAGGGTTATATAAATAAATAAACACTTGACAAAAAAATGTAATGAAAGGGACGATGGCTATATAGGGAACTTGTTTAATTAGCCACCTCATAGATACAAAGGGAGGTGAAAGTGACAACATGATAAAAACATTTTTAAGGGTGCAACGAAATTTTTATTTATATTAATTTAAGAGAGATAACCTCTTGTAGTCGATGGCTATACCAAAAATGCACGATATCGTAATTAGAGTAAGATGCTCTATAACAATTGCATTTTACTAAATACACCAACAAATGCCATGTTATTAAATAAAATGAAATAGTATTAAGCCCTCCGCGTTGCGGCGAAAACGTAAAACTATGCCAAGCTTTAACAATGTCATACTAACGTTAGCGACCACCAACACGAAAAACTCGTAATAAAAAAGGAATAAAAACAAAAAAAATATAAAACCGAACGGAAAATAGACGTAAAAACATTGAAGCATGCACGTGAAACGTATAATTAAAAAAATAAAAAATTGATCCAGTACTTATGCGTTGTGATGGGCCATCAAAGGGGAAAAATAACCGTAAACCTAAAATCGCATGCGCACGTTACAGTGTCTTAACTGTTAAAATTTAAACCGAACCGTAAAACGAAAACCTTATAAAAATATGTATAGGGATAAAGTTGAAATTGAAAATTTATAGATAAAGTTGAAATTGAAAATATATAGGGGCTAAATTGTAAAAGATGTAAAAGTATTTGGATTAAAAGTAAAATAAAATTAAAAAAACAAAAAAAAAATCCAAAAGTAGGTAAAAACCCAATAATCCTAAAGTACAAATATTAATACACAAAAAAATTAATAATTAGTAATATATATAATTAGAATCGTACAAGTAGCCTGCATGCAACATCATATAATTGTACCTAGGTCAAAGTTTTATGCTATGCGACATTATATGTGGGTTCTTGCATGGTTATTTTTAAAAACATGGTCATATATTAACCCCGGCATATATGTCTTTGTACATGTCACATAACAGTCTAAAACAACTTTGTATACTTAATAAGCTTTTGCTGATGAATTTGTAACATCACTAGAAGAAAATTATGGTTGTAAAACTCACTAGGCCCTATCAGATCGGTTGGCTGGGGAGTAGCGAGTACTCGGCCTAGGCAGGATATACTCGAGAAGTACTTGAACGTAATAAATTATAAAGAAATTAATTTTTGGGAAATTATAAATCAGTTAAATCTTTAAGCTTACAAATATTTATAAAAAAGATACGTGAATATCAATATAAATTAAAAGAATACATGTTCACATAAAAAATATTTCAAAACTTAACATTAATTATAAAAAATTATAAACGTAGTATTTATTTGATTATTATCTTCCAATGTATATTTTAATGAAAAAAAATAAAAATCCAACAAAAATGGGTAAAACACAACGAAAATCGATGAAAAATAGTAAAAATCCGAGTTGGCTGAGTTGGATCGAGTTGGACCGATTGAGTAGGGCCGAGCTAGATCGAATTTGACCGATTCCCAGTAATCTTAACCTAGTTGAGAAAAAAAACACATTGGCACATTGCTTGGTACTCGACCGCTTATACCGAATTTTACAACACCTGCGACAATATATGTAATAAAAAACCCTTGGAAAAAAATTTTGTTTCCACACAATCACATGATAAATTTGCACGTGCTCATGTTTAAGATTTTTTTTTCAAAATGACCGTGCACTCATGCACACACCTATGCTTTGATTACAGTCGTGCACGTTATGTATACGATCTTGAAACAATATTTTCAGAAACATGCACGTACTAATAAATTACATATATTTTTTACATCTTTCAACTTTTATCTTAAAAAATGATTTTTCTTACAAGTAACACATATTAGTGTGTGTTTCTTGTCCCAATTTCATATAACTTGTGTTAGGGTATTTTCTAGAAGGCTGCATCTGCATGTATGAGTACATCATATCTACAAAGTTGATCGATAAACTTTGAAGTATGAGATAAATTATATATTGTTTGCTTGTGATCAAGTAGCAATCATATCCTAATATTATAAGAAATAAGATATCTTAAAGTAATTATTAAACAAATAATTAAGAATAATAAATAATAATAAATAATAAATAATAAATAACAAATAATAAGAATAATAAATAATAAGAACTTGACAAAAAGGAAAAGCGTAGGGAAAATGACGATGGACAAGGAAGCGGTTAAGGAAATTGACATGATAAAACTATATTTTAGGGTAAAATAAACACATTTCAATTCGTAACTTTGGTATCATCAAACTATTTCGATTAATTGGATTTACTAAATAATCAAATAGAGGATCATAATCAAACATAAAACAAACAAAGAATGTAGAGTACACGTTTATTTTGAGAATGTTATGATTTCAAAATAATATTATGGAACTACAAGATCTCAGAGGTTTGTAGGTGGCGTCCTTGGTACTCTACTAGTCGAGTCATATCCCTAGTGACGTCCCAGCTAGAGGAAAATCTCATGGTTGGGGTCGAGTCGCTAGGTTGAAACTTCATGATTAGAAATAGTATGGTAGTAACTTACGTTCTATCAAGGGTGGTTTCGTCCGAATGTGTTTCTACTAAAGGTCATATCTATCAAGACATTTATAAATATATAGTTTTATTTGTTAACCGTTTTAATCTTAAATTGAACAGTTACAAATTGTTCAACTAATGAATGCATTATCGACCCATATAAATGAATCCATCTAGTATTTCAAATGAAAGAATTTTTTGATATCTAGTATATGAATCATCGATCATAACACTAAATATATTTGTTCCTGAGTCATTCATCTTATCCGATTAAAAATATTGATCGAAGTAGCTAGCAACGAATTAGTTTCATTTGAAAACGATATTATCGAAACTGAATTTTCATTTAAGTCATTATACTATATGAAACTTACGGTTTTAGTTTTCTATTATATAAACAGAAACTTTCTATATCGTCACTCTTCCTGAAAATTCTTCATCTATGCATATATAACCCTAAGCTCTCCTATTCAAATCTAAAACGTCAAGAATATGTTGAACATTTTTAACATCAAACATTTTTTATGAAACAACATTTTACATATTCACAACCAATGCGTAATTCATCTAAGATGTCCCAACCAATCTATTGACTTTAACGATAATATTAACAATGCTACATTGCAATAAAAAAGTAATAAACAGGAATATATTGTTCGAGTACAAGTAAGCAAGACATATTTCTCTTTGTCTAATCGCTAAAAGTCTAAAACCATTTATTACAATTAATATTAATAATACAATAAAAAATCAAACGAAAACTACATTTAAATATAAAACATAACAAAGGTTTAGGTAAACGTAACTTGAATAAGAAGACTGAAATAAAAATTAAATTCCAGTTAACCAAAAGAATGAAACAAATCAAAAGAATTGGTGAAATAATAATTAATCTTATTAGTAAGGGCTGTACTAAAAATCATCCACCTTCACACCACCATCACTACTCATCCTTTGTTTCTTAAACCTATCTAAAGGAGACGGTGGCGAAAGATCCATCGTCACCGTCTTCCGTCGTGGAGTCACCCTAACGGGCTCCACCATATGTGTCCCAATTAGATGTGGGAAATTCAACAAAGCCCGAGCCCCACGTATCTTATATGCTGCTTGATCATAGGCCACCGCGGCATCCTCCGGGGTCTCATACGTCCCGAGCCAGACCCTAGCGCCCCGCCTCGCCGGATCCCTTATCTCCGCCGCGTACTTCCCCCACGGCCGCCGCCTCACACCCCGATACTTCCTGAACTCTTGAGGCGCTCGAGTCGTTTGCTTTTCCACCTCTTCTTCTCTCTCAAGCTTCACCACCGGTGGCTTGAAGTCGCCGGAAACCGCCACATCGTCTACTAATCCACCGGATAATCCACTGTTTGTTGCCGGAAAAAGATCTGGGATTTGGGAATCGTAGAGAAGATGGTGTCGGATTGAATCGAGAAAAGATAGATCGGATTCCGACATGAATGATTGATCTTCAAACATTACTTGTGTGTTTTAGCGTGAGTTCTTGATTTAGGGTAATAAGTTCAGTAGTGATTTTGGTATTGATGTAGTTGCTAATATGAAAATTTTGATACATGGTGGGTGTGTATATATATAAACTAAAGTATTATAAAAGTATTTTTATTGTTTAAAATAAATGATTGGTGGAGCCTCAATGAAGTTTCGTCAGCCATGCATGCATGCGACTATTGAATAGCAAATTGCATATTTTTTTATATAAACGTGGTGGTAATCAAAATAACTTTAATAGCTATAAGAATTGAAGTTGGGTTAACTTTTTTCAATTTGATTATCACAAGATTGTTTATGATTTGATAAAAGTAGTTAATTTACTTTTGTACTTTTTAAATACATTCATAAATAAAAAAGTTAAGTTCTATTTTACTCCTTGAGTTTTGTTAAAAAACAATTTATCTTCAAAAAATAAAAAACATCAATATACCTTCAACAGTTTCATAATATGTTTCAAATGTTAATCCAAAAGTCTTATTATCTGTTTCAACTTTTTCCAAATCGATATAACTTTTGGAGAAAAATTAAAAACTTTTGAAGGTAAATTGATATTTTTAATCTTTTGGAAGAAAATAGTTACTTTAATCAAACGTTAAGGAGCAAAATTGAAATTAACTCTAAATAAAATATCAGGGCATGGTATTTGTATTGTAATAAATATGAATGTTAACTACAATTGTTATCTAGCCAATACAATTAAATTACCAACTTGAGTCATTATTACAAGAATTTGATAAAGAGTTAGATCCCAATATTATCAAACTCGCAGAAGAATTAAGTGACATTTTTTTATTATCATTATCTACATGAATTTGTCAATTGCGTTAAGCTGGTTACAGTTTTTGATGGAACACTGACAGGTTTATTAAATCTGATTCGAATATTGCACGCCCCCTTCAGTACATGTTTCATATGGAATTTGGATAGCATAACGACCGTAAAACGAACATATTCATTAACTATTTCTTTTAAACAAGTATAGTTTTATATATAATGTAACTCATCTATAATAGTTTTAAAGAGTCATATCTTAGGTTTCAAGAACTTAAACATAATAGCTTTTAAACATAATAGCTTTTAAACATAATAGCTTGTGCACTCAACATTTTTAACAAAAGGATATAATAGAAATATGCGATAAATGCACACGAGTTATTAGCGTCACATCCTCTATAGTAATTGTACAAAAGATCGTACTAGTGGCAAAATTCTCTTTTAAATAATAAATCAAACATATTTAAATTGATATTATTTTAATAAATTATTAGCAAAATAATCATTAAGAAACTTCAATGTCAGTATCCAAATACTTGAGAAAGTGATCATAAATCATTATCCATACATGCTCCGAATGTTCGTTAGCCGGCAATAATTACTCCCCGTTGGATTGTTTAATTACTTAATTACCCTTCGGTGCTTAACCTGCGTTCACTGCATTCTTAACAGCAGAGGGGTATGTCGGTCATTGTACTTAATATTCAGCCGTCGGATAAGATTTCAACAAATAATTACCGTTAGTTATGGATATTTGGATACTCTAAAATTATAAATTAATATCTTAAATTTTTATACGGGTCGTATAGTATTATAGTTGCATGTCGTATAGCCGGGGTCGTATAGCCTGATTTTTTCCTCGTAGTCAGCGTCGAAATTTGTTATACGTGTCGTATAGCACTATATGTGTTATATAGGAGGTCGTATAGGGTTATATGAGGCATATAGCTCTCTAGCAGTCCTCCTTGAATTTTCCTCGTTTTCAGTGTACGTATCCGACCTTATACGCCGCGTATGAACCTATACACTAAAGAAAACAATTGAAGAGTGAAGATGTTATTTTCATTACTAAGAGAAATAACAAAGGCTCCTATTTATACACAATAGGAGAAACATCTAGAAGAATGAGAGGAGCTAACTAACAAAACTAACTCCTAACAAACTTCTAACTATCTCATAACCACCATAACCAAACTTAACAAATATCTCTAATATGCCCCCTCAAGCTGAACCGGGAGAAGTCACGTGAAGCTTGGACCGTAAAGCATCAAACCGAGTAAAGGACAAGCCTTTAGTCAACAAATCAGCAAGCTGAGAGCTGGTGTGAACATAGCGAATAGTAAGGAGCCGAGCTAACACCATATGGCGAACAAAGTGCAAGTCAATCTCAATATGTTTGGTGCGCTGATGAAATACTGGATTAGCAACAAGATAAGTAGCACCAAGATTATCACACCAAATGGTAGGAGAACACGGTGAAAAAATATGCAACTCATGTAATAGAGACATAAGCCAACGGATCTCACCTGCAGTATGAGCAAGAGCACGATACTCAGCCTCAGTGCTAGAACGAGCAACTGTATGTTGTTTCTTCGAGCTCCAACTAATGAGATTGGGACCAAGAAACACACAATAACCAGTAGTCGACCGACGATCATCCGGACAGCCAGCCCAATCAGCATCAAAATAACCATGTATATCATAACAGGTAGACCGGCGAATAGTCAGTCCAGCAATAACAGTACCACAAAGATCTCTTAAAATACGCTTGACAGCAACTCAGTGACGATCAGTAGGTATCTGTAAGAACTGAAATACCTTGCTAACCGCATAAGCAATCTCAGGACGTGTCAAGACGAGATACTGTAAAGCACCCACAGTACTGCGATACAAAGCTAGATCAGCTAATGGAACTCCTGAATATCGAGATAAATGCCGACCAAAAGCAACAGGAGTAGATAAGGGCCTACACTGAGCCATCCGAGTACGCTGCAACAAATCAAGCAAATAGCGCTGCTGAGAAAGATGAAGACAATCATCAGTAAAGGTGGCCTGGATACCTAATAAATAGGATAAGGGCCCTAAATCCTTGAGAGAAAACTAAGAATGTAACTGAGTAATCAAAGAAGTGACAAACTCAAAAGAGCTCCCAGTAATGATAATATCATCAACGTAAACTAGAACATAACAAGTGGTACCAGCATGCTGATAAACAAACAAAGATGTGTCAGAAAGACATCGGGAGAAACCACTGGATGGGAGAGCATAAGATAGATTAGAAAACCAAGCCCGAGGAGCTTGCTTAAGCCCATAAAAGGCCTTCCGTAGAAGGCAAACATGATGAGGGCGGGACGAGTCAACAAAACCAGGTGGCTGAGACATATAGACAGTCTTAGACAAATCACCATGCAAAAAGGCATTGTTGACATCGACCTGACGAATGCTCCAGCCACGAGAAAAAGCAACAAACAAAACTAGACGAACGGTGGAAGGTTTGACTACCGGACTAAAAGTCTCAGTGTAGTCAAGCCCCTCAGTCTGATGAAAGCCCTTGGCTACAAGCCGGGCTTTGTAACGACTCACATAACCATCAAGATTATGTTTAATCTGGTACACCCACTTACAACCAACAATATTAGCAGAAGAGGGAGGAGGAAAAAGATCCCAGGTATGATTAGAATGCAACGCACCAAACTCAGTACCCATAACATCCCACCAAACAGAGTACTTTTGAGCCTGAGAAAAGGAAGATGGCTCAGAAGTCGGAGTAGTAGTAGTATGATAAAGAACATGATCAAGGAATTGTCTAGGCTGACGAGTATGATCACGAGAGCGAGTGACCATGGGATGAGAAGGAGGAGGAGAAGAAGAAGGTGGAGAGGGGGTGGTGATGGTGGGGAAGAAGATGGAGGATGAGGAGAAAGAGAAGAGAAAACAACAGAGGAATTAGAAGGATACAACAGAGGAGGAATGATAAGATCAGGAATAGAAGATGAGTCAGAGGTCACGGAAGGAGATGAATAACCAGGAATCTCAAATACAGACTCATGAAAAATGACATGTCGATATGTAATAGTGCACGAGGTAACAGGATCATAGCACAAATAACCACTATGACTAGGAGCATAACCAATAAAGAAACAATTGAAGAGTGAAGATTTGATTTTCATTACTAAAAGAATAACAAAGGCTCCTATTTATACACAATAGGAGAAACATCTAGAAGAATGAGATGAGCTAACTAACAAAACTAACTCCTAACAAACTTCTAACTATCTCATAACCACCATAACCAAACTCAACAAATATCTCTAATATAGCGTATAGAGGTGTCAATTTATCCGGGTGTTTGTCCTTATATTAGGTACCTTATACTATAATATTAACTGCATCTTTATTAATATCTTTATCTTTATATTATAATAAGAATATTAAAAATATATATGCTATTTTTACATCACGTTCTTCATTTTTTTATCTCTTATATTTTCAAAAAACCCATAATGATCTATTATTTTATACTTTTGTGAGTGTTTATAAATACAAAAGAAAAAATATAAAAATAAATGGTTAAGCGTTTTCTAATCGAAATAAATATATGGAGAAGCTGACGTAGATGGTTTTTATAAAATGAACAAGTTATTTAATAATGATGGTTTTTGGGTAAGTATATGGGAAGGAAATAGTGAAGTATTGTGAATGTTCTTAATTCACAATTTTTCTTTTTATTATAACTTTTTATACATTCATTTATGTTTTATTATAATTTCTTTTATTATCATTTATGTTTTATATAATGAGATCGAGATAGAACACATTTGATGAAAGTGCTTCAGTGGAAGTTGCTTATCTCCATAAGTCACAGGTCTCGATTTTTAACCTGGGCGTCCTTTATTATTTTGAAAGCATTCTACCTTTTAATATTTTAACTTTACAATTATTTCAATTAAGAGTAAAATGTCATTTTCGTCTTTGTTTAATTTGTCACTTTAATTCAAAAATTGTATTTTTGGGTCATTTCAGTCGTTATAGTTACCAAATGTTGTCATTTATATCCACTCAACTAACTTCGTTAATATTTCCATTAAATATGAGGGTTATTTAGTCTTTTTCAACACTCTAATTATCCTATTAAAATAAAATAATCAATTAATATTTAATTAAACTAAAACATATGAAACGACTAGTGAGACTGGACGCTTTGATTTAAAAGTTTCTATTAAGTCTAACTTATGTTGTTCAATTGAGGTCTGCCTTGAGATTTCAATTGATATACATGTTTTGTTCGAAATGAACCATTGTTTGATTGAGATCTATTGTTGTCACATTTTGTTTGATTAAGATCTGTTTTATCATATAACGTGACAATAGTATAACTCAATCAAACAAAGCATGACAACAATCCCATAGTAGACTTTAATAGAATATATTTACACATTAGAACAAAATATGAAGATTAATTGAAATCTCAAAGTAGATCTAAATCAAACAACATGAGTTATAGTTAATCGAATATTACAAATCGAAGTGTCTGGTCTCACTAGTCACTTCATATGTCTTTTTGTTTTAATTGAATATTAATTGATTAAATTGTTTCAGTTAGATATTAGAATATTTAAAAAGACTAAAATACCATCATATTTAGCAAAAATCTTAACAGAGTTAATAGAGTAGATGAAAATAACAACATTTGATAAACTATAGTGAATGAAATAATAAATAAAAGGTTTTTGGATTGAAATGATAAATTAAACAAAACCTCAAGGAAGAAAATAACATTTTACTCTTCAATTAATAATTAATTTCAAGCAACATTGATATTTCACCCAAAAAAAATCTATATTTGATTCAAATTTATAGTTTTTTTCTCCTCAAGTCTTGGTAAAAATTTGTTAAAAACTAGTTCATATTCAAATGAGGTATTTTTATCGTAGGTGATATCGATTATTATATCATGTCGGTAACTTGAAGATTCAGAGTTGTCAGAGCTTACCGACTAAAGTACATTGTTTCACTTATATAATTAATTTCTATCTATGTTTCAATCTTTAAAACTTAGTCGATGCAACTTCGTAGGTTTCTTTTATGTACTTAGTCATATCAATGTCACCATCACAACGCGCATAACGAATTTCGCAAACGCGTCGCGTCGATCTTATGATTTATTTTCTAGTTAACTATATATATAAAACTTACAACTTTCTTTTCTATTGTTCGAGTATAAACTTTCTAAAATATCACCAATCTAGGAAATTCTTTCATTCAAATTAAATATTTAACTTTTATTTATGACAACATTTTATAAGTTCACAACCATGCATGCATAATTTATCTAAGATGTCCCAATCGCTTCATAGACTTTTAACGATAATGATGACAATGATTTTATGATTTCCACGAAAAAAATACAAATTTTAATAATCCAAATTAGTATTAGTTGGTCTATAATAATCACTAATAATCTAACTTTGATTTTTATTACTAATAATAGTCTTAGTAATATAATTATTAAATATCAATGTTTAATTTCTACTTGATTTCACTTACAATAATAATGATGAATGAAATGATAAAACATACCAGCGAAATTTAATAGAAAATAAATATAAATCAATTTTAACTATCTTATGATTATGTTATTGGGATTGTAATTAATTGTTAATAAAAATGAAAGTTTCTAGTGTCAAAACGAAAGTTGTGAGTGTCACTTTAATTGCATTAAAAAATACTAAGCAGCTATATTCTCCTCGACTACGTACAAAGTAAACAAGACATATTTCTCCTTGTCTAATAATAACTAAAACCATTTATTACAATTAATAATATAATTTAAAAATCAAACAATAATTACATTTAATCATGGAAATTGAATTGAAAATTAAACATCGATCAGTTAATTAAAAGAATGAAACAAATCAAATGAATTGATGAAATAGCTCATCTTAGTAAGGCCTATAATAAAAGTCATCGACCATCACATCACCACGACTACTCACCCTTTGTCTCTTATAACCACCATCTTCGGACGACGAAGACGGTGGCGAAACTGACATCGTCCCCGTCTTTCGTCGGGGAGCCACTCTAACGGGCTCCACCATGTTTGTCCCAATCAGATGGGGAAAATTCAACAAAGCCCGAGCCCCACGTATCTTATACGCCGCTAGATCATACGCCACCGCTGCATCCTCCGGGGTCTCATACGTCCCGAGCCAAACCCTAGCGCCCCGCCTCGCTGGATCCCTTATCTCCGCCGCGTACTTCCCCCACGGCCGCCGCCTCACACCCCGATACTTCCTGAACTCTTGAGGAGCTTGAGCTGTATGTCCCACTGCAAACTCTTGGTTTTCTACCTCTTCTGATCTCTCATGCTTCACCACCGGCGGCTTGAAGTCGCCGGAAACCGCCACATCGTCTACTACTAATCCACCGGATAATCCACTGTTTGTCGCCGGAAAAAGATCTGGGAGTTGGGAATCGTAGAGAAGATGGTGTCGGATTGAATCGAGGAAAGATAGATCGGATTCCGACATGAATGATTGATCTTCAAACATTCTCTGTTGAATTCTTGATTTAGGGTTTTAAGTTTAGTTGTGATTTTGGTGTTGATGTAGTTGGTATATGAAGGTTTAGGTACATGATGGGTGTATATATATTTATATGTGTGTGTGGGGGAAGAATAAGCTAAAGTATTATAAAAGTATTTTATTGTTTAATATAAATGAGTGGAGGAGCCTCCATGAAGTTTCGTCAGCCATGCATGCATGCAAGTATGCAACTATTGAAGTGCAAATTGCATATTTTTTTTATAAAAAACGTGGTGATTATAAAAATATTTTTTTAACTACAGGAATTTTGGTGACCTCTGTTTAATTTAATTAATGAAATATTGTTCATGATTTGATAAAAAAATAGCTAATTAATTATTCTTATACATTTTTAAACACATTCATAAATAAAAGATCAGGACATGATACTTGTATTGTTCTTAATATGTATATTAACCACATCATTGTCTAATCCAATTGAATTACCAAGTTGAGTCATTATTAGAAGAATTTGGTAGAGTTAAGTCGGCTAAATGGTCAATTAATAATAGCAAGCTTTTCTTATGTAACACGTACCGATGGGTTTCTAACGTCGTTTCTCCAGCCAAAGATTCACCCTAACAGATTATCGAAAGAGTAGTTACTGATGTCGTGTCATGAGTCACAATATCACATGTTACCAAGAGATTAATGATAGACCTTTGAAATATTACTGACAGAAATTCCACCAGTAACCCATCATCAGTATCCCTTATAAAAAGATAATATTTTATTTTATTTTCTTTCTTTCAATACAAATATAAATAAGTTTAAATTACATTTATTTCCTAGAATTAATATAATACAAATTAATATTAACTTGATCTATGCATTATGATTATACATTTGAGCTTTAAAATTCGATTCTCATTTGGTCAATTAAATCCTAAGTGTTGGTCAACTTTTCAAACTAATTTATATATTATATATTTTTTAATTATCAATATATATATATATATATATATATATATATGTATATGCATATGCATATGTATATATGCATATGCACATAATACAACCATTTTAAGCTTTCTAAAATTTTCTTTTGATCTTAATACTTTTTTATTTTATTAAATTTAACCCTTACAACTTTTTATTTTTAACTTTGTTCTACTATACTTTTTATCGTTTACAAAATTTTCATTTAACATTTTGGTCTAAGCTTTACGTGTGTGTATCATTCAACTCTGTTACATATTTTTCCCCATTTAACGACACCATTGAAATATGTGAGTCCTAGATCCACTTACTTATTCTTTTATAATGTTTTATGTTTCATGTGTGTAGTTCAACGTTTTTATGTATACTTTTTATTTGTTTTTTTTCTGTTTTTTAATACGAGTTTTTCAAGTGTTGGTGTTCGTTGACGGTGATGTGACATTTGTGCTACTTGGTACGGTTTTATGCCCCTCCACCTTAACACGGGGGCTTAATACTAGTACTTTTCAAATAACGAATTACAGAATTTAAAATTAAACTACAAAGCTAAGTGCATTATGAGCTAAAATCAATTCTCGTGATGACTTTGTGAAAAGTTAAGTTCATTTTAACATATGAACTCAAGTATATTTTTAAGTCGTAACCTACATGGAGTAAATTTACAGTTAATGTAGGTATCTTAACAAGATATATGTATACATATAATTTGAAAAACATACTTACACTCTACCCTGACACCATATAATCCTAACTTATGTGCATAATCAATTAAGTAATACTGTTTCTCACTTGTTATATAAGCTAGGCAACTATCAAATCGTGTCCATTTAATATCACGACAATGCAATGATCAGTGCGACCATAATATTCCGACAATAGGACCCCTTCGAGCGATCTATAATAGTCAGACTCTTGCTTTTTATACGAGGTTCGCCTCAAGCATACACCACAATTATGTGTGACTAACCCATCAACGTGTCTTGTATGGAACTTCGTATTTATAAGACCTTTTATATGACCAAAATAGACCAAACAAGCTTGTTTGGTAGAGTTTTGAAAAATTCTTTACGATACGTATATAAAAACTAAACATGTTAGAACGGTGTATTAAAATTTTGTAACATATAACATTTTAAAAGTTATAATAGGAAAAATAAAATATATTCAGAGGTAATCATATTATTATAAAGTTAGTAGTTTTAGTGAGTTGTTGTTATGTTTTAACAACTTAAGCATAACTATTTGCTGTTCATTATCCGTTGTTAACAGGATAATTAAAGAGATACATGCACACGAGTGGCGAACGTCACATCACCTTTAGAAAATGTATAAAAGAACGTACAGGTGACAAAATTCTCTTTAAAATAATAAATCAAAGATGTTGAATATATATATATATATATATATATATATATATATATTGTAATAATAAATTATAAAAAATAACCTTTAGAAAATTCGTTATCTAAATTCTTGAGAAAGTGATCATAATCCATACATACTCCGAATGTTCGTTAGCCGGCACGTAAGATGGTTAATTACTTAAACACCCTTCGGCGTCTATACTTCATTCAATGCATCTTTACCGAGCAGGGGTATGTCCGTCATTGTACTTTAACGGCCGTTAATAATTTAAGTTATATTCAGCCGTCAGATCAGATTTCAACGGCCAAACATTCAGGGGTAATTACGTAAATTCTCATGTTTGAAGTCAAAGGTCATACAGAAACAATTTCACACGTTTGGTCTTCTCACTATATTAAATCAAATTGGATAGGATCCTTCTTAGAACACTTGGTGTGTTCACATGTTGATATCACAATAGTTCAACATTACTTGTTTAGTATAAATGAGGTTAATTCTTCAATTTAGTTTTGTTATATTCAACTCAATTACCCTTTTCAAGATACATATATTTTGTGAAACCCTTTTTAAAAAAAATGATCAAATTAGAACAACTCATTAATGGGTCAAAACTTAAGAGGAGTGACACCTTAACTATTAGAAAAGTAAGTTTTAGCTTAGGGTCTTGATATATTAAGAGGCTTTAGTTTTCTTGATTACATATCAAGTCATACATCATTTGGTCATTCATTTGAATATGATTATTGTCATCATATAACAAAATATTGGGATAAGGTTTTTTTTTGTTAATTTTTAACGTTTCAAAAATTATATCTCAATAGATCAGCTTAACAATCGGTGTATTTAGAAATATATTTTTTTAATATGTGATTAGGTGAGTTCTAAAAATCATTTACAATACATATGTTTCCTCACAATTTCATGTGTTGATCTATGTAACAAAATATTCTTTTTACGAAAAGAGACTCGAGTTCAAAATTCGAATTGGGCACACAAAAAGATTGAGTTGGCCCAACACAAAATAGATTATTACGGATTTATAGGATCTTATTGTGTATTGTAGACTCGTATATTTATTACGGAATCAAGGTTAAGTATTCATTTTGTCTTAAAACAACTTTATAGAAAAAATAAAAATGCATTAGTAATTTAATATTGGATGCACTTGATTCTTATAATTATGCACACACTTCTTAACCTTATATGTTAGGTTTCTTTAAATATATAAATTAATTGATTTGTAAAAAGACTCCACCTTTTTTACTTTGCCTAGGGCTTCCAAAATGATTGAGTCCCCTCTAGTCAGGAGTTAACGAATTTACATTTCAAATGTTTTAAAATGCCATGTGGATAACTTATTGATTGTATATTGACATGATTATATATTGACATGTCTATACTTGTCTAGTGGTTGTTATTTTATTATTGATACGATCATGGAATCACGAGTATTTCAGGGCTATCGGATATCATGAACTTTTAGGTTCTCATACATGTATTTATAGTGTTATGTGATTAAAAACGACTAGTTTGGATGCTCAATACTCAAAACTTTATTATAAAATCATCTAAAAACTTGATTTAAAATATCAATTATGTAGCAAAAATTATAAAAGCTGTATAAATTTAATAGTTTTACGTTCGTATTTATCTTTTTATGAGATTATATAACATATTGTAATATTACAACATTCGGTTTTGATTAAAGCTGTTCACAAGTAGAATCAAGCCAAGTCAGGATTAGGAACTTGGACTTCATTGCATTTGCGTTGCGTAGAGTGGTAAATATCGTATAGTTTTGACAAAGCCAAGTGGGTTTCTTACTTATAAAGGAGACGCCCTTTAGTTTTTGTAAACATAAGGGACTAAAATCTAATTGACAAAAGAAAGTTTAAGATTTTACAAATGTGAGAATGTTTTCCCCTACTCTTTTAATGGAACATGGGTATTATACCAATAGATACAATTTTACTACACCTAGACAAATTATACTAGCTAACAAACAAAATCAAGTAGAGCCAAGGCTAGCTCGAGCTTGGCCATTTACAAGCCGAATCAAGCTTGGCCATTTACAAGCCGAATCAAGCTTGGCTTGTCACAAACCGGACCCAACTCAGAGCATGGGAGATATCAAATGATAATTAAAATATTTTTAAAAGTATGAGGCAGGTGCTATTTGAAGAGCCCTAGTAAACATGTTTGGACATGGGAGATATCAAATGATAACTCCAATCTTTTTAAAAGTATTCTCATTATGAATACTCGTCACTTACGTATCTTAAATGTTTTGGGTTCTTTATTATCCCATTGCATTTTGATTCTTTCAGTATCCTTATGCTTTTCATTTCATTTTTAACAATCAATGAGCAATTTAAATTGGTTCTTACGAATTCCCTTAATACTTATGACTATTTGATCTTTTCAAAAATAAGAGAGAGATCAAATGAGAATTTATATTTTTTATAAGAACTGTAAAAACTATTTTTGCACAGATATTTACTGTACAGATGCCTAAACAAATAAAAAAGGGTGCTCTCAATCTCACAAAATTAAAATTATTTTTGTGATACCATGAGAATATTTTTATACATGTGTAAAAAAGTTTTTAGAGTTCTTATAAACAATAGAATTCTCAAGATAACTTTCTCCTATATTGTGTGTGTGAAACTATTAACAATCTAAATTTATTAGTGTCCTTAAAAAGAAAATTTAAAACTTATTAGTGAAGTGATACGTGGAGTTTTATCCTATAATAAAATTCAATTGTACTTTTTTGGGTTTGATAAAAATAAAAAAAATTGTAAAAGTTTTGAAACATGAATTGTGATTTAAGAGTTTTATTATTTGTTTCATTTCAATGCAAAAGGTTTCATCATTTGAAGGTAAATTAAACTAAAGTTAGAAATAGCTAATTAAGTTTTTGGATCGAAAGTAAAACAACTATTAAACTTTAAGCAAAACCAAAATTTAACTCTTAATACTATTAAATAGAGATTCTATGACCCAATATGATAAAAAAATATAACTTCTTAACGGTTTTATTATATTTATTTGACCAATTAAATATAAAGAAAATATAGTTAAAATTACCGCCTTGTGTGTTCAAACTTTAGCTTGTAATAATGGACAGTATGGCTAATATGACCATAGGGGCCACATGACTATAAAGGACCTTCAACGACTGAATGTTTATTCCAAATGGCTACAAGAGAATAAATGTGTATCGCTAATGTTAGTTTTATATGTGACTATAAAACACTAGATTTAATAAACCTATCTATTACATGTATTAAATAAATAAAAAATTAAATATAATAAATTTGTATTAATTGTAAAACAATATTCTAAAATAAGATATAAGTTGAATTATATAGAAGTAAAAACTATAAGTAATAAAACAATGATATCATCTTTTATTTTTTTTTTAAAATAAAAATTAAGCATTTAAAAAAATTGTCATTTTTATAAATTTTCTTATTATAACTCTCAATTTTAATTATTTTACGTTTATAAAAAATTACTTTTTAAAAACACTAAATTTAAAATATTTCATATTTTAAAAAAAGTTTGTTGTTTTAAAAAAACTTATTTTATAAAGAGTAAATTCCGTTTTTAGTCCTTGAGTCCAAAAAGGAATCTTTGGACATATCAAGGCCCGACGTTTGCATTTTGTAACGATTTTGGTCCCTGATGCTAACTCTGTTAATAGGTTAAGTGTAAGTGTATTTTGGTCATTTTACATATAAAGTATTGTTTATGTAAATTTGTAACCACCCCATGGGCCCCACCACCATTGTTCACCACCATTGTTCACCACCATTATCCAACCCCCTTCCTATCACTTACCTTAAAACCCAAACCCCCACATCCTTTGTCCCTCGATTCACCTAACCCCACACCTTTACACCGCCGCTAGTTCCATCGTCGGTGTCATCCCACAACACATCTTCATCTCTCACTATTGCCTTCATCTGTCTTTATCGACATCATCATCATCATCGAGTCTACACAACCATTGTCACACCCTCAAAATCCACGTGCGGAGTTTAACCGCGAGGCGTGTGAACAAACCAGGATCACAGTCAATAGTTACTCAGAACGACTCTATATGCAATAATTAAACCAAATCAACCAAAGTAAAAACTTGAAAACTGTGCGGAAGCGTATTGTAAAAACAAACCAACAAAACAGAAATGTATATTATGGCAAAACATGTGCCAACCCAAAGAGCAATACAAATCATAGAAAACAATAACATTGTCTTGAAAACTGAGTC
>BJCM01205761.1:0-22512 GCA_018326385.1 Flaveria bidentis | reverse complement strand
ATATATATATATATATATATATATATATATATATAACAGTATGTCAATTAGACTACAAATAATAATGATAGCAAATGAGTTAACAGTTTCATCTAATCACATAGAATTGTTTGTCAATCTTTTTTAGGCAGTATTCATTATTTGTTTTAGATCCTCCATACTCCAATCCCTTCTCATCCCACCGCTTCTCATTAGCCTCGGCTTACAACCATCATCCTTTCGCTTAAAGCTCCTATCTTTATTCACCATTCCACTCGAAGGCACAACAACTATCGCGCTTTTAGTGCCTTTAAGCTTTTTTGATGACCCATGAACCAATTTGGGGCGTTTAACATCCTCACCCGCAATTGGCCTACGGCGAGGCCCTTGATCGACCCCACACCCGTCCGTGAAATCACTATATGAAATTGTTCTCGGCATGCTATGACAACCTAGGCAGATTAGATACATGGTTACCGGGTTTCATGAATGGATAACTTGTTGGGTGTTTGGAAGGTGTGAAATGAGAATGTGGGGATGAAGGAGAGAAAAGATGTACTGCTATGTACATTTTTTGGCTAAAGATTGTTGATGGTTCATGGTGTTAGATGATGGAAATATATAAAAAATGCGAAGGAAGTTAATGAGAGAGGGGCGACTTCTAACTATATGAATCCACATCAACATTTCTAAATAAGGGATTAATTTTTTCCATTAAATTTTGGTTTGATATGCTTAAATTATGCTACTCCACATGTAATTTTAGTAATTCTAATTGCGTTTTATGGTTGATCATTACAAATAAAATCTAGCTTACCTACTATTATGGTACTTATGATAGTGATTATTGTTTATCTGGTTAATATTTATCATGTAACAAACTAAACCAAGCCTTTGACGGTATAAAAAACCTACAATGGGTCCATCCATGGACTATGCATGGGAAGAAGGTAGGGCTGTAAACGAGCCGAGCTGAGTCGAGTCGAGCCAGGATGGGCTCGAGCTCGAGCTCGAAGCTTATCGAGTCGAGTCGAGCCAGCTCGAAAATTTTATCGAGCTCAAAACACCGGCTCGAGTTCGGCTCGTGAAAAGCTCGAGCCAGCTCGTGGCTCGTTCGAGCCGGCTCGATTTTTTTTTAATTTTTCATATTAATTTATATGAAAACACAAAAATATATATTAAGACTTTTACATTTTGTTGGTTAATCCGTACTTATAAGAACAAATATCATTATTTTGCATATAAAAAATTTACTATCAAGTTATATATTTTTAAACAAAATACTTAATGTTTCTAAAAAAATCATTTTTATTTTTAAGAAAATATTTTTAAAATTCTAATATAAAAATAATAATCATAATAAAAGTAGTAGTAGTAAATAATAATAATTATACTATATAAATAGATATATATACATATATTATATGAACCGAGTCACGAGCCGAGCCAAAGAACCGAGCCACGAGCCGAGCTCGAACCGAGCTAACCCTGGCTCGAGTTCGGCTCGCTTAGAATTCGAGCCGAGTCGAGCCGGCTCGTTTATAATCGAGCTTTTTTCGAGCCGAGCTTTTTTCGAGCGAACTTCGAGCGAGCTTCGAACCACGAACTTTTTGTACATCCCTAGAAGAAGGTGAGGATTGTGAAGGGCACTGTTTTCGTGACCGGATTGGACCGGCCGGTCCGACCGGGGATCAGTCCGGTGGCCGGTCCCTTTCGCTACGATTTGTTTTTGAGGGGTCGAACCGACCGGTTCTTGCTGAACCGGTGGTCGGACCGTGAAACCGGACCGGTTTTGAATTTTTTTTATTTTAATGGGTAAAAACGGGGTGTTAAACCATAAATTAGTGTGTTTTATATACAAATATAGTTAAGTTTTATATATAACTATAAAAAATATATAAAAATCATATATGAATTACTTATATTTAACTACATATATATATATATATATATAATTAAAATATGAGTAAATTGCAATTTTCATACCTGTGTTTTGGGGGTGTTAACAAGATCAGCCCCAGCTTAACAGTTTGCATACCTGAGTTTACGAATGCTAACACTTTACGTACCTCCGTCTAATTTCCGTTAAACAATTGTTAAATCTCCCCCACGTGCTCCTCACGTGAGGGGCAAAACTGTCAATTCACCCAATTTATTAATTATTTTAAGAGTAAATTGTAATTTTCATACATGTGTTTTAAGGGTGTTAACAGGATTAGCCTTAGCTTAACAGTTTGCATAACTGAGTTTACAAATGCTAACATTTTACGTATCTCCGTTCAATTTTTGTTAAACAACCATTAAATCTTCCCCATGTTCTCCTCACGTGAGGGGCAAAACTATCAATTCACCATGAGCAGCCCTACAACAACCTCTCTCTTCAAACCCTACCTTCCATCCCCTCCCTCCAAAACATCTCGCTGAAGACTCTCAAACTCACCATCTCCCACCGCTTCCTTACCGCCCTCAAACTCTACCCCGACGCCCACATCAGCCACCTTGCCGTCAACAACCACCGCCTCTACGCCACCTCGGGTGATCGTATCCACATATTCGACACAACGTCGTTCTCCCTTATCGACACTTTCACTGTCTACGATTCCTCATCAGGTTCAATTAAATCCCTCACATTTTTAACGGAAAAGTGTTCGCATCTCATCTGGATATTAATATCAGAATCTGTAAACTAACGGAACACAAATGGCATAAACACGCTGGAACCCTACCGATGATGGAAGATTAATGAATTGGGTGAATTGATAGTTTTGCCCCTCATGTGAGGAGCACATGGGGGAGATTTAACGGTTTTTTAATGAAAAATTGGATGGAGGTACGTAAAGTGTTAGCATTCGTAAACTCGGGTATGTAAACTATTATGCTGGGGCAGATCTTGTTAACACCCCTAAAACATAGGTATGAAAATTGCAATTTACTCTTAAAATATTAATTAATTATGTGAATTGACAGTTTTGCCCCTCACGTGGGGAGCACGTGGGGAAAATTTAACGATTGTTTAACGGAAATTGATCGGAGGTATGTAAAGTGTTAGCATTAGTAAACTCAGGTATGCAAACTGTTAAGCTGGGGCTGATCCTGTTAACACCCCCAATACACATGTATGAAAATTACCATTTACTCTTAAAATATAGTTAAATCCGATCCAACCGGCCCGACCACCAAACCAGTAAGACGTCGGGTTCGACGTTCGATCCTTTGAAAACATTAGACTGAAGGGACAGAAGAGAAAAAGTGACCCACTCCATGACGGTTTATGGATTCGTTGAATAATTTAACGTTGAATGCAAAATGGAAGTCTATGGCAAAAATCTTTCCTTTTAGATTTCAGTCTTGATGACTCTGATAGAATCTAATCATTAATGTGTCAAAAATTTCGGTTACAGCTTTAAAATTACAAATCATCCGGTTCATCACCTAACAATATATTATATTAAGTACAAAGTAATCTAACGTTTAGCTTGTGTGTTTTTGTGTTGTACACTACTCAGACAAAGAAAGGAAAATAAGCCCTCCACAATAAATAAAATTGTCAAAAAGAATGTGATCTAATTAAAAATATATTTTTCAAAATTTTTTATTCATACGAACAGTATAAAAACGATAGAAATGTATGACATATTAATGTATCACTGTACTTGTATTTTCTATAACCTATTATTTCACATTATACTCTTCTGCACAAAAATTATGAAAAAATAAATATTTTTGAAATAAAAACAACGCAAGATGGCCTATTAGCTCAGTTGGTTAGAGCGTCGTGCTAATAACGCGAAGGTCGCAGGTTCGAGACCTGCATGGGCCATTTAGATTTTTAGCAAATTCCATTATTGAATAGTTTTTATTTCTTACATTGTCAACCATACAAGTTTATTTTATGTTACCCCCTTATCTTTTTTAAATTTGTGCATTTTTTCCCATATATTTTCTAGTTGTACTCATTTTTTTGTCATAGTTAACCGGTTAATCTATTGTTGATTCAAAATTTTGATATCCTTGATTTAGTTTAATTTTAGTTATTATTTGATATCACAAGTATGCTTACGTGTATAATACTCGTAGCTAAAATACTCGTAGCTAAAATACTCGTAGCTATAATACTCGTAACTCTTTTAAAAAACAAAAAAAAATGCATTAATCATTTTTTTCTAAACTCAAATTACCAGATTTCAGACATGAAAACTTAAAGCCTCAATCTTTCTGTTTTGAACACTCAAAAGATCGATCTTTTAACTTTAGTTTCAATTTTTTAAGAACATGAAAAAAGAGAGAAAGCACATGATAGAAGAGAGAGAGAGAGCACCTGACAGAAACCCGGGAACGGACCGGAGGGAACCGTAACATGGGGAATGTCCGTGTCTCATCGCAAGGCTCATTTTGAGTTGTGGGTCATAGGGCGGACAACTTTATCTCATTAAGAGAGGTTATCTGCTAGGAAAGACGATACCCCGTAATAGAGTCTTCCCTTGCTACACCTGCTATTGCTGTTAGTTCCCTTACCACAGGGTATAGAGAAAATCAAAGACAAAAAAATCAAACAAAAAAACAGTTCTCTATACCATGGAGAGGTGAATGGAGTGAGTGTAAGCCCTCGTGCAATGACAATATTGGTTTATGTTCCGGGGTTGTTATCAGTTATGATGCACGTCCTTTGTTTATTTATTATTTACGACCTTTAAAACTGTTTTTCACAGGTTTTAAATGTGTACCTATATTGATGTTGAAATATATCATTCTGTCTTAAGTCAAAATGATCATAGAATACTTTTTAGCAAAAAACCAACAAAATAATGAAATTAAACACAAAAAAGTCAATACAAGCTTTGACTCTGAACCCAATGATCATATTCTTCTTCATCTTCAGTTGCTCACCCCGACTTTCATGGAAGCCATTCATCATTTTCGCACTACCATACCGCGACCGTTTCATCGCAATCAAACCTAAAACCAACATCGCCTGCTCGCCACCTTCATCATTTAGCATCCATCTCCTGTATCTAAAAAACCAATATGCCATTTCTTCCTATTAATATCCACAACCACTTGACCCACCATCGAATATGGCATGACAAGAGGGGGAGATGCAAGTGAAGGGTTGACGGTGGTGTGGAGGTGGCGGCAACGGTGAAGACTAGACCGATGAATGGTAGTTGGTGAGGGGAAGTTGTCTGGTGAGTGGCAGAAGCTAACTCTAATGAACGGCTAGTTTGGATGGTGGTGGTGATTGTGGTGGTGGTCTGTGATGGTTGTGCTACTTTCGTGATGATGATGCAATCTAGATTAAAAGAAAGAAGAGGGGTATAATAGTTATCTTACATTCACTTAACATAAAAAGTTAACATTCATACAAACTAAATATAATTTTGTTACAACTTTATAATACTTCATGATCTAACTTATTATAAATAATACTTGAGGATTAAACTTAAAAAAAAAAAACAATCTTATCACATGAATGTGTAATTATCTCATGACAAAATAAATGCACGTCATATTATTGTATATATATCATTAATATAAGTAATTATATAATTTATCTAGTTTATTAAAGATAAGCAATAATTAAAACTTAACCCATGTCCTATTGGCCTTAACCCATGTCGGTTGGTCCATCATTTCACACCCATTTATTTGCAGATAAGCAAACCCCCAAATTACCTGCTCTGTTACGTTATTCATCACATCATCCTTAATTCTCAACCAATTGATTCACAAATCTTCAACAATTACGCTATCTCTTCATCACTCGTAAGTCAATTCATACTCTTGTAGTCTTCCCTAAATTTCCTTCTTCCACAACATCCATTTCATCTTCATCTTCATCTTCTAGGGTACCAAATCATCACAAACATCCTTTAAATCTTCAATTTCAATCGAAATTGTATCATTACTTCAAGGTGCGTCATCTCTTTCGATTGATTGTTTCTCTTCCGTTAGGGTTTAATCAATTTCATATGGTTAATTCTTCAATTGATACACTGATATGAAGTTATGAACACATGAATATACCCATGTTACTAGATTTTGTGTTTTGAAATTGGGGAAGAACCAAGAAGAACAGAATTCCTGATCAAACTTAGGTTTTCAACAGAAATGGATCATTCAAATTACAATAGAAACAGGCATAGTGAGCATTTGGGTGTGAATAAGATTGGTAAGAACATTAGAAAAAGCCCTATACCTCAATCAAGTGTTGTTGATCCTGCTAGACCTGTATCTCAACCTCAGGTTTATAATATCAACAAGAATGACTTTAGGAACGTTGTTCAACGGCTTACGGGTTCGCCTTCACATCATTCACAAGAACCGATTCCGGTTTCTAGACCTTTAGTTAATTCCCCCAAGTCCCCTAGCATGAGGCTGCAACGAATTCGCCCACCACCGCTGTCACCTATGAACATAAACAGACCACGAATGCCCGTTCAAACTCTTCCTATTCATGGACCTAGGGGGGTGGTTCCTTTGAATGATGGTAATCAAGTTACACATGATCGGTTTGGTCAACTGCCTCAACGGGCCATGGTGCCACCGCCACAAGCAGGGTGGTCAAACAATGCAGAGTCGCCTACATTTGCATACATGCGTTACCTGCAGCATTCGATCAATGATTCAGTGATCCCACAAAGCCAGTCTGCTGGATTGCTTCCTAGCCCACGTGGACCGTCTCCAAGAACTAGCGCGCAACCACCACTTCTACTATCACCAAGCTCCCAGTTTCTTGTGCCATCGCCTTCTGGTTACTTGAATTTGGCGTCACCTCGATCACCTTACCCGCTGCTTTTGCCTGGGTATCAACATCTTCCACCATTGACACCAAACTTTCCATTATCACCTAGGATCTTGGGTCCTGGACCTCAGCCTCCGCGTTCTCCTGGCATCAGTTTCCCGTTATCTCCGGGGTTCTTTCCTGTTTTAAGCCCAAGATGGAGGGATTAGATTGATAAGTACAAGGAAAGGAAATGCAATGTGAAAATCTAAGGTACATAAACTGTATGATAGTTGTTTGAAAATGTTTTTGCTTTCCTATTGTTTTTGTTGTTAATAAACCTTTAGATGCATGTTTTGATTAGAATTTTTCTTGGATAAGACATTAGAGTAAAGATTCATAAACATATCTACAGTCTTGATTGTTGAACCTGATGTTGAGTTTGAGGTTCTCTTAAACTCTTATGCTGCAATTGCTGGGCAGTTGAACAACTTTCATTTTGGATTAGTATTGATGATTTGATGTTGTGGTCAAATACTGACAAGCTTAGTTAAATGATTGTGTTATATGAAGTATTTTTCACTTATAATGAATCATAAGTTGGATTTCTAATGACACTGACTAATGATGTTGTTTGATTTTCCTTGATTTCTTTTTATACGTTTCTTGTTTGATTACCTTTTTGGCGAAAGTGTCCGGGTGACCTTTAAACAAACAAGTTTTATTTACTTTGTATCAGTCCTAAAGCCCTTGTCGTTAGAAAGCAGTGGGTTCGGGTCATTTTAATCGGGTTGATTTTGGGTCTGGCACATAGAAAAATGGGCGTGATTGAGTTGCCAGGTCTTCTTGATTTTCTCAATTGATACGCATCATGTCAGCAGAAACTCGTAATACATCCTATTCGGAGTTTTGGCAGTAGGTGAAGGGGACCATGGGGCTAGCTGAGTCCCACTTTTGTCAGGTGCACCAAGCCAGGTTAACTGAGCTTCGAGCTCTGCGGGCTTCCTAATTCCAAAACATGATTTATCGTCCAAAAGTCCAAAGGCCTCCAATTGCTTCAGTTCCTCATTACCACTTTTGAAATATAAGGCCACACAGACCGGATCGAAAAATATGGGAAAATGTGACGGAACCCTCCCGAGCGGAAAACCGGATAAAAGAGAAGAAAATAGTGTTTTTAATGTAAATATGAGGATGAGATGGGGAATCTAGTGAAATTGTTCTTATAACGAACATTATAAATTTCTACTTTCCAAGGACGGATTTTCAAGGGATTTTATTTATACATTCGATCTGGTTAATTACATTTAATTATTATTGTCATGCTGTTTAACTTCTGAAAAACATAATACATAGTAGTAGAAGATATGTTTATGAACCCATCTAATTTATAATAAGAAATCCTTTAAAAATCATTCAAGAATCATTCAACAATGTCAAATAAATAAGATTAAGCTGACCTAGTTTAAGCCTTAAGGTCCTGATCAAAGCCGAACAACTTATACTATTGAGTCTTATACTATTATTCTTATTTGATTTCGGAAATGATTAGAAATACTAATATAATAACTGGTTATGTATCATTATTGAGTATAACTTTTTTAGTTTGTATAATAATCAAATATGCAGAAGTCAATTATGAAACATGCCATTGGTCTTCTCTCTCTGTGTATATATGTTAAATTATTAGTATAATACTGTTTTGTAAATTCACTTGTTTCAAGTTTGGATCCAAGGTTGTTGACAAGCATCAATTGCGGAGAAACAATAATTCATACTAAATAAGTTTATATAAACTATAAAATTTAAGTCTCATTCTTTAAGTTGTCCCTTAGAAGTTCGAAGGTAAGAAGATACAATTTAAGAGGTCGACTTGAAACTTTTATGTTATAATTTTGGACATATTTTATGCCATGATAAATGTAACGAAAATCCTAATAAAACTACTTATTACATGTAAATATGGGAGACTTTAGGTTCAAGTCTTACTATACTTGTCGTTCATATAAAAAATATTTAAAATTTTGATAACCATGTCATACAAATTTCTTACCTGAATATACATTATTAGTTTATTACATAATTATAACAACAACCTATGTCGTACATGATACTTTAACTTGTAAAAATTATAATATTAGTTTGATTTGTTCAAGTAATTTGTCATATTTGTTTGATATACTGTAAATGTATATTTCTCACGATCTCACACAACGAGGAATGAATGTCCTTGATGACAATGAACGTCACTTTAGATTTATGAATTTAAATAGCGGATGTCACATTTACAGATTTTTACAAATAAAATTATTACATTTTCATCTTTGAATATATTTTCATATTTCTATATTACTTTGGCCAAAGAACTATGTCTACTTTTCAAATTTTTATCAAGGCTCTCATTTCATCCTCATTTATTAAACTGCATTAATTACTTATTTCAAAATCTACATACCAAGCTATACATATAAGTATATAACGATGTACACAAGTTGACCTTCCATTAATTCTTTCACGATGAGAGAGCCGCGTCTACATTAGTCAAAGTGGTGGAAGACTGGAAGGCCTCCTGAGTTAAAGAGAGAGCTTCTAGCCTCTCTCCAATAGATACAATGCAACATCTGAATCGTCTGAAGGAGAGAGAGTTCAAAGTTGCTGATAGGTTAATATTCGGTGGTTCATAGCCTCATTCAAAGAACAAATAAGAAAAAGGCTTGTTGCTTAGGAATGATAGATCGATATGGTCCAATAGCAAAAGCTCTGTCACCTTCTTATCAAGCAAAGCACCCCCAACATCGAGTAAGAAGTTGGACAAACCTTGCCCTATCTTCGATCATGACCTAATAGTGCGCCCGTCATAATGAGTTTTGGATTCTCCTTGGACCATTGATCTCTTTCTATACTTTCTTCACTCTTTTGGCTCGTTTGTGGAATTCTAATGCAGAAATGAATTGGCCGATATAATGAAGAATTGAATTGACATTTTGTTATAAAAATAATAAAATATACGCTTGTAATTAATTACAATCATAATGCATGATAATAATGTTTCAAACCATGTTTAACCATCTAAAATTATATCTATAGTATTAAAAACTATGATTAATAGTAAATATTATGACATCTAATTTTCAAACAATATAATCATGAAACAAACGATATAAATCTTAAACTAGCCGAAAACAATGACTTGTTTAACTAATTGAGCAAAAGAATGTTGTGATCGGTCATGATTGTCGTATGGGTCACTCCTCATACTCCATGTCACATTTGTCCCCACATCTTATTATTCCTCACTCCCACAACTACATATGTTTCCATCACATCTTTTTATCAATAGTCCTCCATCATCTTACATATTGTAAAAGAGGTCCTTGTCATTCTAATTTTTGCACAATGTTGCAAAATGATCCAAACGGTACAAGTATAATCAGATACCATCATAATGCACCGCGCTAAAAAAGAAAAAATAAAGAAACATCTAATCGGTCTGCTTAAATTTTTTCTCTCGTAAAAATTAATAATTTTTCTATATGTATCTGTCTAACTATCTTATTTTAAAATTTAAAACATTGGATATTATTAGTCGAAAAAACGATAAGTATGTTATTCTCCTATATACTCTTGACTAGTTAATTTGTGGGGGCATGCTGATAGATTCTACTATTGTAGTGCCTCAAATTTCAGTTACTACAGTTATACCGGTTTGTTTGTTTAATCTTTAAAAATTAACATTATCCGATCAAGATTGACGACCTTCTTTTTTTCTCACACCGAAACGCCCAATATACATCACACCAAAAGCCTCACAGAATTCTCAATTCAATGAAAAAAAATGACATTTAATGTGGTCGGCTAATTTTATTTCAAATTTAGCGGTCGGCTGCATCACCTGAAATTCAAATTCTTGAAATCGGCTGCGCCGTCATGCACCATAGCTTCCGTCACCGACGCCAGTTTTTGCAAATTCAACCTCACCACCGTATCAGCAAACAACCGTGTATCCTCCACCGTGTTCCCCTCCGGCACATCAACCACATAAGATTCCACCACCACCGTCACCGGAGATTCTTCCACCGTAACCACCTCATGCACCGTCGTCACAGCCCTATAGTTCCTCAACCGGTGCTCACCGCCGATGATCGTAAACCCCATCACGCGATTCTCATCGTCCAACACGTCTAACCGCTCGGTGCTCGTGGACGCAGGCAAGCCCGATATCACACTAACATCACGAGTGCACCCTACGGCCATTTTGCAGCCTTCACTGACTCTGCAGCTCTTGATGAAGTGTTTGTAGGTCTGGGGCTTGTCGAACCGACGGACCACGGACCACACGATGTCCGCGGGGGCGTGGATGTGTTGGGTGAGGAGGGAGGAGCATTGGGATGGTGTGAGATTGTATGTGTGGAAGTTGGTTATAAAATGTTTTAGTTGGTTGGACTCGTGGTCGGTTAACCCTGGTGGAGGCGATAGGTGGTGGACCGTTGTTGTGACGGTGGTTTGGAGTGGTTGCAGTGGCGGTTGCCCGCCTTCGGGTGCGGTGGAGGTGTTGTGTTTCTCCATTTGTTGTTCTTGATCTAGCTTGAAAGTGAGAAGAGGGGTTTGTGGGAAATAAGATAAGGAATGGATATTATGTAGTGTATATATGATGGGAGTTTGAGGTAGTGTGACTTTGTGTAGTAGGAAAATACATTTATATTTTAATAGTTTAGGCTAACTTAATTGGTTTTTGTCTTAGTTTTTCTTCAATATTGATTCACTTAATGTCCTATAACGATGTCTATTGGGCGTGATGCCTCGAGATACAATCTTGTTCCTTGGTTCGTCAAATGTAACATGACGTCTGGTTTTAGTGTGCCGTCACAACTAGTATTGTTCATGAAATAGCTTTGCGTCATAACTTGATTCTAGACTTTGCATTGTTACTCGCTAGTCTTCTTTCTATTGATATCTTTTGTGATAATGTGAGTATCGTTTATTAATTAACCCTCTAATCCGGTATAACATGACCTCTAATCCGGTATAACATGAGGGCACCTAACATTCCAAAATTGATTTACGTATGTGTTTTCATTGTACAAGTTCGTGTGTTGCATGTTCTCTTAGACCATCAATTTGCTTGTAGTTTAATAAGCTTACATTCACATAATTATTATTTTTTACTTAAGGAGAATGTTAAATATTGAGGTTCACTAACACTAAATGTCTTTCTTATTAATTTTATTCACAACAACATATGATATAAGTTCTAAAGTGTAATATACATGTTATATGATGTCTGGCTGGGAATTAAGAAATAAAACATGGATGAATATACTCATGTTATAGATTTATTTAACTCAACACATAGATGAAAACATGAGAAAGAGATTTACAAAATTACAAGTGTACACAAACCTCATGTCACTAATTTAATGAAAAGTAGGGGCCTATCTGCAATTAGCCCATAGTATAGAGAGTAAGTTATAAATATGAAAAGTATGGTGAGTCCACTGTCCACCTCATTTTATGGATGTCCAGCTAAACAAACAAACCACCAACCAAAGCTTTTAATTAAATAGCAATTTTTGTTGTGCATTTTATTTTTAATATTATCTTCTTCTTTTTTTGTTTCTACCCCAGCCCCTTGAAATCAACGTGATCCATGAGTATTAAACTATACTATATGTCTAAGGGTCAACCACCTCTTATATATTCTTTTAAAGTTTCAACTTTCAATACTCACATCATACACACTTAATGTAGCACTCCCCTTTTATGGTCGAATTAGTAACATTATTAGACAAGGTCTTAATGATTGTAGAAACTTTAAGATTCTTACTGTAGAATACTATGTTAGACTCTCTTCAGATTTTACAGAAGTAAGCGTTGGTATCAAAGACCACGGGTTAGTATTAGGACTTGATTAGTAGCAAGATGTAGGATATTTTTCTGGTTTGAAGGCATGATGATGTGCTATGGTTTTCTCGTCTTCTTGACTTAGAATGGAGGCTGTAAAACCATGCACAACTCATAAAAGCCTTCATAAAACACTGACGATCAAGTCCAATCATCAAGTCAGTATATTCATATGGAGTAGACATGGGCAAAAAAACCGGGTTGACCCCACGACCAAAAAACCGGTTCGATTTTAAACCCGAACCAGTTTAACCTCACGAACCGGTTTGTACACCTCTAATATGGAGGCAACACAAGGATGCTGAGATAATGGACAACTTAACCAACCATATAGGCCAACCTGAGTGGGTAAAAAGCAATTGGATCGGGTAATAGTGACGGACTCAAAAATTTTTTTCATAAGGTGTGGAAGTTTTTTAAGGGTCGTTTTGCTATCATAATGTACTATATTTTTTCGAGGTCAGATCGGTTCGGATCCGGTTTATTGCAAGAAAAATATCGTGACAATTATTCACACACTCTTGTATTTGTATACATATCATAAAAGTAATGATAAGTGACATTTTTAGAGCAATTATACTCGTCCTTAAAACGATCCTCAAACTTTTTAATACTAGTGATATTTAATATGTTTGAGAACAATGTTGATCAATATATATAATATTTGATCCCTTACATTTTGAAACCAATATAAATTTAGCTTGTTTTATTTTCAAAACATTTATTTCGATATAAACTTTCATTTTTTTCTTTGTACTAACTACTCGATTGTTTGAGAGTGAAAATCAATCTATTCGCTTACAAACTCGGTAAGTGAGAAAATGTGGTTAGCTGGATCATCGAAGGTGCACTGGACCCCATTGTATTTCCGCTCTTGACAATGTGTTTAAGACATTTTTGCTTTTTATTTTTCAAAAGTGTAAGGGGGTCTATAAAATTTGGGGTGAGTGGCTGTCCGCTTCCACATACTCTAGGTACACCAATGGGGGCCAATACGAAGGTATCCTATAACTCAGTCTAACATGATGTAGTCTTGGCTACATCATGCTAGAATTACAATTCGTTCCAAACACGGATAGAGTGTGTGTTAATTAACATCCGGTATATAAAATAATCTTTACATACAATAAATATAATAATTTTCATCCTACATGAAAAAAAAACGTCCAATAAGTAGAATAATTTTCATTTGGCGCGTCACAACTTTTAGTTTAATAAATAAATAATAAAGAACCCCTTATATGCAAGAATTTAATCTAAATAACATGATTGCTGATAGTGGTATTATACCGACTTAGTCTTTCAGTTTAATGCTCTAATCCAAGTAATTAGTATTAAAGTTGCAAGTCAAACAATTTTAGTAAATGAAAATTTCCGACACTACGAATGGAAAAAACACACGAATGTCATCCATCAACATGCAAGTTGCTAATAAGAACTCCTTTATATCTTCATATCCAGTTAGGCAGTTATTATCTACTTTACCTTTATTCAATTATTCGTTTAATATTTATACTTATGGGCCTTTGAGAAAGTAGTATGATGTCGGCCATCACACCTCAAAATAATTATTTTTATTTGTATGTTTCTTAACCCTTGAATAGGCACTTTTTAAATAATAACGAAATCAATATTAATGGATAGAAATTTTAATTCTTTTTACGTATTATCAATAAGTATTGGACCATGTTTTAATTTTAAACTCTTAGACTTTTGGATCATGATAAAAGAGGATCTTAAGATGTAAGTACATAACAAGTTCTTAAGATTTTAGAGTTATGACAAAAATTTAGTTAGAGTTGTAAATTTGTTTATTTCTATCCTTTATCTTGTATTCTTTTAAAGAAAATAAAAAAATGGATCTGTGGTTTGATCGTGTTAAAAATGTAATCCTCAAATCGTAAAAACCTAACGGGCATCAATGTTGAGAATTAAATTTGCAACAATATGCAAAAAAAAGTTATAGTTTTTAAAATCTAGAAACCAAACCTGAAATATAGTCAAACCACATGGACTATAAGTGTAATTTTCTCTAAATAAAATGAAAGGTAGCAGTTCGTTTTCATTTCAGTCTTTTTCTTTTTTGTTCAAGTACCCTCATATTTTGTGTTTTAGCATACCTATCCATTCTTGATCAGGTTTGATTATTTCTTTTGGAATAATTTTTTTTTTGTTTTTTTTTTGTTTGCATTGAGGGCTGACAAATGGAAAAATAGAGAACATATTTGTTGATTCAACACATTTGATGAGTTTAATTTTTAATTTTATTTTGTGTCGAAGTAATAACCATTACGTGTTACATTTGTATCTGTGTTAATCGGGATATGTTTCTTAATTTCCTACGCAACGTGCAATGAGAAGCGGTTCTACTATTTTAAAACAAGATATTTCTTTTATTCCAATATTACAAATGAGACAAAAATAGTATATACATTGGCACATATAAATATTGTGGTTGCGAAAAATACAGAATTAAACTAATGTGTTTATGCAAGTTTTTTTTTTAAAGAATTTTTATATGAATAAACAGATAACCAAAAAAACATCAAAGATGCAAAATTTAACAAGCAAAAGATTAAAATAAACTAGCAACCTAATATCTTTAGATGTGGCCAACTGTAAGACTTCTTCTTCCCATTCTTCCTCCTTTGCTTCTCCTTCGGTTCCATTGTTTCACCTTCATTCTGTTCATATAAACACATACATAATTTATATACATTTTATATATTTTTATCAAAGATCTATATAAATAACATTTTTTTTTTCATAAATTTACCTGTGATTCACAACCAGTACTAATTGGCAAGATTTCTGAAGAAGATCCATGCTTGCATCTGGACTTAGGATTGTTGAAAACCGGGTACGATGAAACTGGTAATTCTCGAGACCCAGAATGAGTTGATGCAGTGGCTGAAGCGCGTGCTGCTCGTCGAGTTTCAATCTCTAATGAAAGCTGAAATTTTGTAATCTTTGATTAATCACTGAACAATGTGGTGAAGTCCCATGAACCATGCAATTGGACGTGTGAAACATGTTTAAGAATTAAGATACCTGAATAAGACGATCTTCAAGGGACTCGATCCGACCTAGCAGATAACTTTTGTTGTCGGCCTCCACAACGGCTGTCTTCAAAGGTACACACTGGTTGTTCTTTCGGCCGAATGAAAAGATGTACCGCCATCTTGATATATTAGGGTTCCTTGTGATATGCTTCATCTGCATAAATGACAATCAAGATTGTATAATCGAGTGTAAATGCAATGAGAAGATCATTATAAAATATGCTTACGAAAGATTCCATGCGATCTGGTTTTGAAAGAAGAGGCAGTGAGCTGGTGTGAGTTTCTAACTGATCATCCATTTTAACCATGTTTTACAGTATTGTATAACTGTTGTACGTATACGCGTGTATATGCATATGTGTTTGTGTGTGTATATATACACACATACGCGTGTGTGCCATTCGTGAAGGCACAAGGGTTTCTTTGAAACAGTAAAAGGTGTCCCCTTTTTCCTCTGTTGACTGAACTAAAGGTATGGAGATTTTAGGGCAAAGTCTGTTGTTACTCAGTCAAAAGAATGAATTAGAGATTTATGTTCGTTATGATTTCTTAAAAAGAATAATAATAGTAACAACAAGTCAAACTCAAGGTTCGTATAAGTTATTATAGCATGATAACAGTGGATTTGGCAGTTACATAACTGGAAATGAAGAAATAACCATAAACACGATAAAGAATATTATTTAAATGCGTTAAAGAAATAATATTATTGATACAATGAATGTTAAGAATCATGACTTTGTCACGTCTAGCCTAAGCTGGACCTTGTGATTTCATATGCTAAAAAGCAAGCAGCATTAGCCGGGACACTTCGACCCATCGCAGGTCCAAAACCTTTATACAAACCACCAATTCCTTCAGATTTAAGAATCTTTTTGAAAGCATCTATAGACCCCGAGTACTTTGGGTTCTTATAATCATCAATCTGGATCACACTCTTGACCACATCAGTTGGGTAAACTGAAGCCCAAAAGGCACCACCGGCTAACCCACCTGCCAACATCAATGAGCCACGGCCTAACCCTGAAGTGTCGGTCCCACCAGCCATATACTGTTTTATAGCTTCATACACACCAAACATTGTGGCGTTTCCAGGGACTTCACGAGCAAATGTGGGAAATAAACCTTTATAGAGACCTCTAACTCCACCTTCAGACCTCAGAACCTGCTTAGCCACGTCCATTGGACCACCATACTTCACTGCTGCTGTCACGGTTGCAGCGGCTGCACCAGCTTCTGTTGCTGCAGCTGTAGCTGTAGCTGTTGCTGCACCTGCGCCTTGGGCCTGAAGTCTAGATTTCAAGAAATATGTCACATTCAAGTTAAATTTTTTGACTCTTACGCATTCACTTTAAAGGTCAAACTTATTTGTTGCAGTTTAAAGAAGAGCACTGACCTGCATTTGATCAGCTCAGTTGGGGTGGCCAAGAAGGAGACTGCGAATCCAGCACCGGCTCCAGCAATGAACTGCTGGTTCACGGTCAAGGGTGCACCAGGGGCAGACCTCAAAATCGTCTCCATCTGACCCCTGACTGTGAACAAGAGTGCATTGAAGGCTGCCACAGTGGCAAGTGGTGCCCCCATACCTTTGTATAGGCCACCTGCACCTTCAGCTGCTAATGTCTTTTTAACAGCGTCTATCGCACCAGAGTATTTAGGAAGTTGACCCGGTGGTGGAGTAGGCTGGCTTTGGAGTTTGACCTTGATGGTGTCAAAAGGGTGTCCGACCACCAATTGAGCCACCCCTCCTACTGTTCCAGCAGCTAAGTCCTTTGCTACATCACCCATCTGCAAATTCATCGCAAATTTTTATGTTGAAGTTTAATGTATTTATCGCCTAGGTCAAAAACCAAAACAACTCTGTCTAACTTTGGAGTTGAAATCTATCACATTTGACGCCCAATATCCGAATTTGAAGTTAAAATTAGGTCCATACAACCTCAAAGATTGAACACTACAGTAAATGTTGGGACTAAAGAAGAACATATGCTATCCTGAACATATCAGACACTTATGAAATAACCTCAAATCTTATACATATGAGTTCTTAGATACTCAATCCAATCTGAATATTACTAACCAAACATCAAATTCATCACTTTATCAATAAACCACATTCCGAGTTGTAAAGTTGTAATGCAACAAAAAGTTGCATTCATCCTAAACAGATGAAGCGATCGATATGATTTCTGAAACAATTAGATAGATACTTTCTTTAACAGTAAAAATCATACCTTTACAATAAGACTGCTGGAGATTGATCAGAGTCAAACCTGAATCTCAAAGTATCCAACCTAAAATAACATAAGAACAACCAAAACAACACTAATTACTCAAAAACAGAAGCAAAACGAGCATCAAACAGACCTATGTGGCAAATAACGTTCATGAGTATATTCCCCTCTTCGATTCAATCGTCATTACAGAGACTAAAAAACACAATCAGAATAAAAAACACCAAATGGGTTTACAAGTGCTTAGTAAGTTCCCATAAGCATCCACGGTATGAATGAATCTTTAAAAAAGGAATCTTTAAAAAAGAGTATGCAAAGATCGTGTGAAATCGAAAGAGGCCAAAAGGGTTCGTCTGAAATGAAAAATCTTGAAGATCTGAGGACCACAACGAGAGAAGGATAGATAGATAGGATTGTGTGTGTTGAGATTGAAGTCCATGAAGGCATGCATATATGAAGTGGGATGAGATGTGAACCTTGAGAGGATTCCACTGAAGAATTGAGGACAAGATTCACCGACCAATCTCCAACTCAACAAATGCTAAATTTAAGGTGAAGAACGGCTGTCAAAAAGCAAACTCCACTATAATTGTCAGATTGTGCAAAGTATGGAGTGGGATCGTCATACTTTACCTAAAAATTTCATTTACAAATTTCTCCATAAATAATTATAACCATTAATGGGTAATCGTTACTTTTCTGAATTCTTATTATTAGGTAACCGTCATGGGTTAGTGAAAATGCGTGTAAAAGTGTGTTTGTACTTAATTAGTATCCGGTTGAGAAAAGATAGGTAAACCCGATTAGTATAGTATGTATTCTTTGAATTATAGTCGTACATTTACTGTTAAAATAATGTGATTAATGGTTGTTTTGTTAGTAGCCACATGCAAAGTTCTTCTCGTGGTGAGTTGGGCTTCGCATAGTTTTTTTTAACACGAATACACAATCATGTTTCGTATGATATATGTTATTTTAATTCGGTCTGCCTATTCATTTCATAACCGAGACCGTACGTCCAACCTCCTTAAAAGAAAACTCATTGTTGAAAAAACAATTGTTCAACTCTAAGAATTTTTGTTCAGAGTGAATCTTGAATTCATAAACTCTTAATATTTAAATATAATACGTAACTTACCTTAGCCAGTTAGGATAAGGATTGTTGTTTCATCACATACCGTCCGTCTTATATATGTATTCTAAAATGTTAAGAGTATGGGAAAAAGACACCAAATTTCTATTTTTAAAATTTTGGAACTTTATGTATTAAATTTTAAAAATCACATATTTTAGTACACAAGTTGATGTCAGAATCTAATCGATCGAGGGAGTATTAAAATACGCACTTCCAATTTCAAAAAAAAGATATCACTTTTTTATTATAGCTCTTAAATTATATAAAATTAAACCATGTATTTACATAACAAGTAAACATACTTTAGCGATACTTCTATTTGAAATGAGATAACCCATATCTAGTGACCGAATAAACTAATCCGAATATATATTCAGATATCATAATTTTTTTATTCGAGTTATTTGGATATTCAATTAATCCGAATAAAAATTCAACTATGTTTCTAGGCCAATACTCATTACCCAACTACATATTATGTTTTCAACTTAATACATAAAATTTGTGACATATTTAGTCATCTAATCCTAAACAATTGTATAATAATTGATGATTGTTCTAAATTAAAGATTCTAAATTTTTGGATTCTATATGTTTTAATATTTAATATACAATTACCTATTATGTTTTAATTGGTATTCAAGTCAAATTTGTATTTTATGATTTTATATTTTTATTGTGTTTTTTAACTTATAAAATGTTAAACATGAAGATAATGCATTTGATTAAAATAACTATAAATATAATTAAAATAATAAAAACAAAAATTATTTCGGGAATATAATCTGGTAAACGGGTATGTTTAATCGGGTAAAGGGGCATATCATGTAATTCCATACCCGTCCTAAACCGGTGAAAATAATAATAAGTAATCTCATACTCTGTCTCATACCCGCTTACCCCACCTTGTACTCCTCTCAAATGTCTCGTTTTTCAGGTATTCCTATCGTGTTCGAGTTTGAATGCCATCCCTAGGCGTACGTGGCATAACCTGTTTTGTTTCCTGAATGAATTTTACATCAAAAAATAGATTAATTTGAATTTATACTCACCAATGAAAACATATTATATTTGACGCGACTCCAAACAATATTTACGTCAAAACATAGCCCAACTTAAAACCTATATTAAAACAAACATGCGTGCCGCTGCTGTATGTGAAGTGATAAAATATAGACCACAATCCCCCTGACTTGTTTTTAAACAAAATTTATGACTAAAAACAGATTAACTTGAATTTATAACGCTAAACGAGAACACATGATATTTGACCTGTCATATTAAAAAAAATATTATTTCAAAACGTACCCTCGATTTTATACCGACACCTACATGAAAATTAGAATAAGAAATTTGTTTTTTAAATAAAAATGTACATAGGGTAAAGCGGGTTCAATGCAATTCGTTTGGACCTTGTTAATGTGGTAAGTTGTGACAATTTAATATAGATAGAAAAAGGTATTATGCTTTTAACGTTGCGGAATAAAGAAAACCTAACATTAAGATGGCAAAAACGCTAAAGAGTAAAATATAATTAGAATGAAACATACAAAAGAGTATTAAAAGAAAAAAAGAAAAGAAATAAAAAAACAAAAAAGTGGAGTGGGCGAGGAATAACCAAATGCGCTTTGACAATAAAGTTTAAAGAACTAACCACTTCAACCAACAGAAACTTGATTAATTGCTTTGAAATAACACATATAAATAAAAGAGATGATATAAAAATTTTGCCGGTCAAAAAATAAAAAAATTGAAAAAAAATGCCTCACCCACAGTGGTTTTAAGTTTTTAAGTATTAGTATAATGTATTTTATATATTAAACAACTTTTATATATTTATATGAATTATATCCTCGTGTAAGCATGTGTGTTTTAATTGATTTTGATATATAAAGCTTGGGCTCATACTCATAACTTTATTAGCTTGACTCGATATAAATTTTTGACAACCCTACCTCGAAAAGCTCATAAGCTAATCGGCTGATTGCCCTCGTTACTCAAACATTGGATTTTACTATTTATTTTAAAATAAAATATTGTTCAACTGATTAAACAATGTTATCCCCTTATGACCATATATTATTATAGAATTTAAAAGTCATCGTTTTAGCCGACTCTTTTTCACATATTTGCACCAGCATAAACTGTTACACCAACGGTCTATTGAGTTTAAAAGTAACGTATTTAATTCTAAACTTAAGTATTAAATATGTCTCCTTCAAACTCTATAAGTTCAAAAGTTCCATTGTAACATATAATGTGTTCAATTGTACCATTGTGACATATAACGTACGCATTTAAATGACCATAACTGAACTGTTTTGCACATATAAATAGCCTTCGCCAACACTACAAACATACACACATGTTCATATTTGGTTTTGCACATTTAAAGCACTATGTGATCCTGATTATATGACAAACTAGGTTAGCATCCCGTGTATTACACGGGTTAAATAAATAAAATATTAAATAGTTATTAATAAAAAAATAATAAATTATAAAACAATTTTTTTGATATAAAATATAATTGACATTACATACGAGTGATAAAATTACGATATCCTTTTTTAAACTTTTGTTTACTTCTTTCTATTTTTTTCACAAAAATGTTACTTTTTAAACAAATTGTTTCAACACAAACCGTTAAAAATGTGTCATTTTTAATAATTTATTATTATAACTTTGGAATATAATTATTTTTATTTCATAAGAATTTTATCTTTTAAGAGCCACATGGTTTTAAAATATATTGTATTTTTTAAAATTTTAATTTTTTTGAAAAAAATTATTATTTTATAAAAAATAATTTCTTTAAAATTTACATTTGTAGAAAGATCTCTTTATACATATATATATATATATATATATATAATATGAAAAATATTAAATAATATAATTTGTAATTAATGTTATATTTATTAGAAGAGAGAAGCGAGAAAATGAAATTTAAGAGCTCTAGAATTTTAACAAGTGGCCTATAAAAACTTTCTTTTATTAGTATTGATAGATATGTGAATACAAGTAATAACACATGTTGTTGCGGAACTGGAACCATATCACAAAACCTACCCGCATTGTATATTCGGTTTTCGGTTCGGTTAACGGTTACAAAAAAATATATTTTTTTAATTTCAGTTATCTAAATACCAGAATAATAATTGGTTCAATCAGATAACCAAACCACATAAATCAAACAAATCAGTTCAAACGGTTTAAACAACTAAATTCATCTCGAATAAGCCTAATTTTAATTCGGTTTTATCCACTAACGGTTAGACACTTAGGTGTTGTTTGTTTTTTGCCAAAAGCTCTTCCCCAACTCTTCATCTGTACGCACGCAAACGCGAGAAGAGCTATTGAGTGCTCAGACTGTTTGATTTTTGGAAAACGTTTCATTAAAAGCGTATTCCTGATATCTGCATGAAAAAAATATGGACTTGCCACTTCTAAGATCTTCTAACATTTTCTCCACCCTGA
>BJCM01205757.1:0-16368 GCA_018326385.1 Flaveria bidentis | reverse complement strand
GGGGGAGGGTAAATCATCACAGCATAGCTGGTGGTTAGAACTTACAAAGAACACTAGAGTTTCACAACCGATCGACAAATAATGAAACCAGAAGCCGACCGCATAACCAAACAATAGTCAAATACAGAAAGCCACCGACTGATCTATCCAAGTTCTGGTACCATTGCTTTTACATACGACTATCGCGCATCTATAAGCAATTTTTATTATTTGAATTTTAAAATAAATGAAATTTTAAAACTTGTGGTTTATAAAATTATGCAGACTTCTTGCAGTGTGTCTCAAGCCATTCCATTGTGACACTTTTCGGCCTCTCCAATGGCAACCCGAGAGCTCGATCCCATATGAGCTGAAAGAATATGTACAAACTTGAGACATGCTCAGAACAAATTAAAAATAAAAGCATTATGATGAATAATAAATACCTGAGAACAGATTCCAATTGCCCTCGATACACCAAAGAGAACGGTGTAATATCTGAAACGTGTTAAATTTTAATAACTAAAAAGTATAACATTATATTATACGAGAGGAAATCATGAAAATAATAATTTTATTGGATGTGTTTTACCTATGTAAATAGCCATGTTAGAAACAAATCACTAGTTAGCCAATAGATACACAACACACAACTCAGAGACACATCCACTTTTATTCACGTATCATACTTTTACCTATAAATAATGACTTAAAGTCTTAAACTAATGCTATACGTGATACCATAGTGTGTATAGGTTCGCATATGTATTGTTATTCATTAATAGATTTGTGTAACCACTATTATTCTCATTTAGATTCATGTATGCATTATTTTTCTCGTATAAGTTCATGGACATATTATCATTCACGTATAAATAAAAATATTTAGAGCCTAGGCAAGAAAAGGTAGATACGAAACCAAAGATTCACATATCTAATGGCTGAATGGCGTAAAATTATCCCAATATGATCATAGATGTGTAAAATAGTCAAAAGAATGGTTACTTTTGAGATATTCTTTTCTTTTTAAACCAGCAATTAAGAAACATAGATGTTGCTTACCTTGCTTCAGTTAAGCCATAGTAGTTGAGCAACACACCGCTATGAGCATCGACATTAGGCCAAGGATTTTTCACCTACAAGCACAATTGCAGAACAAAATTTATGGAGCTCCGGTATTGACTAATGATGTCCATGATAAATTATCATGTAAAACAAAGACATAACATGCACATCATCAAGTAAAAACTTGCATAATTGGAATTAACGTGCTACTATTTTTTGTATATCATTTGGCTCTACATTCTTTCATTTTTTGTAAGAGAACAAAAAAGAGCAACAAATGGATATCCTTGGAAACCCAAGAATGCATGTGATGAGAGAGTTTTTTGTTCATCCCTGGAGCAATCAACCTTAGGCATGGATAGATGTGAGTCCAACTTATTAAAAATATTATAAAATATAACTTGATTATGTGCTAATTTAAATTATAATAAATTAACCAATACATCCAAGCTACTAATATTGATTAAAATTAAAGTTTACATGTAAAATTTATTTCAAAATTCAAATGCAATTATAAAATTTATTAATTAGTGTATTAAAATATAATACTGTGACTTTTTAACCAATTTATAGTCAATATAATTATATAAAAGTGGGACCCAATTAAAAATGTAAGAATAATTGTAAGGATAAATGCATTGTTGGAGTTTGTCCCTAGAAATGGATAGTATCATTCACTAACATGGCATGACGTAACAGTAGTAAACGACAAAGCTAAGGATGGTGCATTGTAGATGGTCTAACCATCCAAAGACATTCACTTTGACTTTTGTAACATAAAAGCACCGAAAAACATCATACCTTGCCAAGTTCTGTTAGAATCGGAGGCACCACATCATAAAGTTTTGAAACCTAAAAGAAAATTAATAGAAAGGAAAAGGGATTAACAGTCAGATAGATAGCCTGTCACTGTTTGACATGAAAACAACTGTGCATAATTGGTATTAGGTGCTAACCAGCTGGAAGAGAGGATCGTTAGGCAAATGTTTCAATGCAAATTCTCGTTGGCACATGTATCTGGGATCTGTTTTTCGTAGAACACCATGCCCAAATCCAGGAACAACCTACATTTCAGAATTAATAAAAATTACAAATACATGTTGATATGAATGGCAATTTAGGTACATTTTCAGAAAGAAAAAAAAAAGCCTATGATCGCGTTACCTTGCCACTGTTCAAGGTTTTCCAGACGTAGTCCTTTAGTTGGTCCTTGGTTATGTTCTCTCCACATTCATCTACCACTGACTTTATCCACAGCAGAACTTCCTACACCATATATTAATCTACTTGTGAGCAAGTGACGCAAAAAAAACATACCAAATTTCCAAAAAATCTGACATTAATGAAAGAATTAGGGTGGATGGATATACAACTAAAATAAACAATATTAAGAGTGCCAGCAAAAGTACACCTGATTAGCCAGACCATGAAGGGGTCCAGCTAGACCATTTAATGCTGCAGCGAATGAGAGATATGGATCTGAGAGGGCACTGGCAACCTAAATGAGCCATCAAAAATATAGTTAGACAATGACCATGCATAATAACCGATTACAATGTTGGTAATCAGATCACACTTTTTTTTATATCCACATAAACAAGAACTTTAAAAATTTTAAGGTTGGAATCAGGGTTTAAATGCTTACAAGATGACCGGTATGAGCACTAACATTTCCACCTTCATGGTCACTGCAACAATTCATATGCCAATTAAAAAATATTTTGCTCACAGACAAAACTAGAAATTTATTTCTTTAAGTGTAGGATCAGATATTATAAATGCATTATGTCACCTGTGGATGGTGACATAGAGCCTCATAAGCTCTTGCATTTCAGGACTATCAAATCCAAGCATGTGTGCAAAATTTCCACCATAATCTAGTGAGTCATCCATGGGTATCCTTTCTCCATTTTTGTACATCCTTCAAAAAGATGAGTGGATTGAAACTTAGAAGCTAGAAGATATAAAATCATCACATGAAAGCCCATACTAAAAGACAACACTATAATTTAACAAAAAACATATATATATATATATAGACAGGTAATCGTAGGAATACCTGCGGTAGATATATGCAGCTACAACTGGCACTTGAGCAATCAATGAAAGTGAGTCCTCATAAGTTGGCTCCCAGTATCTATAATAAGAATGATAAACATTATATATTTAATTCTGCAAGAGTAACAAGAGTTATTTCAACAGATAGATATCCAAAAAAACCCACTTGGATTTATGAATCCCTTTCTCATAGGCTTTTGAAAATTCACTTTGTACCTGAAAAAAGAGTTAGTTAAAAACTTTGAGATATAAAATCTAAAATGAATTCAACAATAGCATAATCATATGATTTCACCAAGTATATTGAAAGAATATTTGAAGTCAGTGATCTTAATATTGACTACATGATGACTTAGTAAAGTAATAAAGAAGTTCATAACTGGGTTCCATGGATAAACGTGTTATTTTAAATTGTTTGATCATAATTCTTTAAACATTCAATGCAACACGTGCAATTTCAAATAAACCTGAAGGGCCATAACACCAGTTGTAAATTGAGTCATGGGATGAGCTGTAACAGGTAGGGCGTCAATGGCTTTGTACACATGGTCTGCAGCAACAACCAAAAAGGAAAAGTTAAGGAAAAAATAACCTGCTTTCAAATCATGAAAAAAATAGCTGATTAACTTATAGTAAACACTAAATAGGTTTAGAATATGACTTAAGTTGACCTGGAATAGTGGCACGACTGCGCAGTTCCTTGGATAAAGCATCCACTTGTTCTTTAGTTGGTACCTTATTTTGAAAAAAACGGTCTAAAAACATTAGGTCAAAGTATATACACATACACACACGTATATATATCAGAAAATAGCAGTGAGTAAATACAAAATGTTAATTACAGAAACTGGATCAACATAAAATTATAATTATAACAATAGCAATAAAAATAATATATGTATGACAGTTTACCTTTCCAGTCAAAAGAAGCCAAAGAAGACCTTCAGGTAATGGCTCACCACTAGGCTTTGCTGCTGGTAATAATTTCTGACATTCAGGTATTGATAGACCCCGGAAGCGAATTCCCTGATAAATAAAAAAAAGAAACCCAATTATATATATTTTGCATTCAAAAGTTTGCAGATAATTCCCAGTGGACCTGAGTTTATACCTCATCCGGGTCAAGCAAGGACGTTTCCCAAAGTAGACCTGTCATTCCTCTCATACCACCAAGTACCTAATCTAGTCCAGTCAGATTAGTTTTCGAATACAAACAGAAAATGACAAACAACCAAAAACAATTTTAAATAAACAAAAGAAAGAATTTTGCTTACCATATCAACGGTAATGTTACCCAATTGAACTTTTCCATATTCTGATTTGATCTTTTTCAGGCGCTCCTGCACAAGATTGAAACCATTAATTACAGATACAATTATGAAGTGAGATATAGTTATATAAAGTTGGCAGTATTAGAGAGGTTGCCCTGAATATGAACATAACAAATCGAATGGTGTGTTATTTTCAATACACTAGGTAAGCAACTTAAAGAAGAACTATCACCTTTTCTTAAGAGCTATAGTTGTTTTCTAAAAACATGTTTAAATAACTCAAGTTAACTGCTCCCTGCATTCCACCATTTACCTCAATCATATATGTCTATGCATATGAGATACTTGTAATGACATACAAATGGAATTCAACAGACTAATTTCAACATATTGATACTAAAAAGTGCATAATTAAATAAATTTAAGACATTAAAGAATTGATTTGATAAAGTGGAGCCCATAATCATTAATGTGGGAAATGTACCTGCTGTTCGGGAATTAATTCTTTAAGGTGAGAATGAAGGTCCTACATGAAAGTAAACATGTTAAGGCTTCTGAACAAAATTCTCAATATATAGGATTACAAATATAAATATACATGTGTCTATTTTCAATGTGTTTGATAAATTTCTATTGAGCATGTTGGAGTATACATATACACTATCAGGGCAATGAAGCACTAATCATAAGTGAATAAAAAACAAAAAAAAAATTAGGAAGGATATAGATTTTTGCACATAGTTCAATCCTTTGGCATTTAAGCATAGTTACTTATCTGTTTTGTTTTTTTCATTTCACCAAACTCAATATTGCCGTCATGTTGTATGTACTAGGAAAAATTCACTCTTTTTAAGAAACAATATATTACATAAATATAAGATTATAGCCTCTGATGCAATGGCTTTTCCAAATATAATATCACCTTATTGTTTACACTGTCTCATGTTTTCTGTGTAAATCACATAAAAAGGTTAAAAAGAAAACAAAGTTTGTGAACTACAGCCTACCTCCTGTAACAAGCTTCATCAGCGTACATCGAAAAGTTTCGGAAATTTGAATACTTAAATTAATAAAACAGAAGGGTATTTAACTTTGAGGTAAAATACAACTAGAGCAATTTATATGCTGTCAAAAAATACTGAAGCGAAAAAGGGAACTCCAAAACCCTTACATATACTGTCAGTCTAATTGCAAAATGTTTCCAGAATATGACAGGCATACAATATGCTTCATGAGTTTGTTATCTGTTAAACTAAAAAAAGGTTATAGTAATTATTATAAAGGACCAGATTTCTGATCAAATTCATATTCATGTGCCAATGAAAATAGAATGTAGAATATGCTTCAGTTCAAAGGTGCTACGTAAATGCTTTATGAATTCATATATTTCTGGTCATCAATTGACTCATGTACTAAATTTAATTTGTAGACTTCCTAAATTGCTTGTTGAAAATTAGCTCTATAACATAAAGATCTGCTAACATAAGAACATACAGTCATACATGTCCACTTTAACAGGCACAATTATTTTCTAGAAACTAATTTGAACTATTACGAAGGACATCTTATAGCAAAAATTAGCAGACATTACAAACCCTCTTAAAGTCATAAGCTCCAACTTTCTGAAAGCTTAGTTTCTTTGTTTTTAAGCAAATAGCCAGGATTTGACTTTTGTGGTCCATAAACTTGTGCTTTAAAGTTCAATATTCTAGCAATTAAAAAACTTGGTGACCATTGATGTATATAAGGGTTATATTAGTTTATATTTTAAATAATAGTATGATTAAGACAACTTACAAGGTCAGAGGATATCTCGATTTGCAGCCACCTTACTGAATTGGCCAGACTTGGCTGTCGAACCTGTTAAACAAACACAATACACCAATCTATATTAGCCACAAATTGATACTTACTAAGTGCATATGATGATTGACTAAGAAACATGTTGCTGCTCTCATTTGCCTAATATATATCTAAAATATAATCAATTCTCAGTTGTTTGTTTCTAAATAAAACTGACGACAGCCTCTTTCAGCAAAGAAGCTATACTTACCTTGAAAAATCAGAAATGTAATTCCATTGATCAAACTGTGGAGGATTCTAAATTGTTCGAAACTAACACTACATTGTGCATCACAACAATTACTGTGTTTCAGCAGTTGAAATACATTGATAAAAAAAATACTATCAGTTCAGTAATTGATCATCAAAATGTAGTAAAACTCTGTGCAAACCACACGCATCCATAGTCCAACACAAAATCAACCATCAATCAACAACAGACACAAAGCTGAAGACAAAAATCGAATACAAAACAACTTACAACACGGTTTCTCAGCTTCGAAAGAAGCGAAACACTCCTGTAGAACACCATCGCTGAGAATCAAACCGAACTCCACTGCAGAATTAACAAAAATAGTCGTCACACAGAAGCAAAAACACAGATCTGACAACTCAAAAATCATATAAACGAACCGATCAATCTTCCATTCATTATTAACATTTACGAAATCGGATTTATGTTTAGATGATGATGATGGTTGATTGATTCGAATTGTACCTTAAGATACGAAAGGAGATTGATGATCAAGGGAGAATACTGGAAAGAAGGAGAGATAGATTGATTGATTGATTGATTGAAATTGAAAAAGTAAACGAAGGAACAAAAACAGATGTGAAATGAAAAGCATAGGCCGTCAGTGTAGAATTGTCAATCCCTAGCCCTTTTCAACTTTTTGGGGTTGAACCGGGGAATATTGTTCTAGGATGTCAAAATTGTAAAGCTAGGTATCGCGTGCTAAATGAACGGAAACGAATCGAATGATGCTTTGTTTATGTTCTTTCCTTTGGCGTTTATCGGATCATCAAATGGTTAATGTACATATAATGGAACAAAAGTTTTGTTCATGTTTGTTTATTATTATGAAATTAAAAATGTTCGTGGTACATAGTATAGTAGAATACTGTTTATCACAATAAACAAACTATTCTAATATATATATAGTAGATTTAAATAATAATATCATATATCATGCACTAATATACCCCTTTAATCTAAACCATTGGAATGAATGTTCGGACAAGATTTGAATGTATCAAATATAATCCTTAGTGGATCCTTTTTGAAAAGTCTGTAATTTGATATAAAGAAGAAACATGTAAAATACGATTATGATCTCATTGAAGTTTTGCCTCCAATGAGGAACTCATATTCATGTTTAAAAGAGCAAATTAAAAAAGAGATACATATTACTATGATATCTCTTATCAACCACCACATGCAAGAAAGGACTTTCGTGAGCCTTTATGTGATAAAATTGAAGGAACGCTTGGAGTAGCTTGGATCTCCTTTTAAGAATGACCTAGCTATCGGAGTAATGCTAGGACCACTTCCTAAAACTTTCAATCATTATGTAATGAATTATAACATAAATGGTTTTAGGAAATTTATCTTAGAATTACTTGGCATGCTTAAAATTGCTAAGGAAAACATTTCCACCAAGCTCTTACAAGTCCTTATGATAAGGAAGGGTCAAATCAAGAAACTAAATCAACAAGGAAAATGAGAGGGCAAAAAAAGCCATATATGACTCTTAATCAAGAGCCCAAAACCAATACAAGCAATCAAGGCCCCAACAAAGCCCATAAAGAACCCTAGTTGCTTTTTGTATGTGGATCCAAATCACTAGAGAATATAATGCCTTAAGTTACTACCATGCAAAAAATAGAAACCTAATAAGGTTGATATTTAAGTCTCACATCAGTTAAGGGTGAGAATGAAGCATCCCTATAAGGGTTGGAAATCCCTCTATTAAGACATATTTTGTTGGGCAAGCAACTCATCAGGTGAATCAAAACCATAAGTTCCTGGATAGATGACTCATTGGAGGAAGATCAGACAATATCTTGGTATAGTTTACTTGTTTTATTACAGAGGATATTAGAGTTAGGTTGTCGGATCGGTGTGTTAGTAAGGACGTTGGCCTCTATAAGTGGGGGGGTGTAAGTCTCACATCAGTTGAGGGGGTAAAGAAACCTTCCTTATAAGGGGTGAAAACCTCCTTAACCAATACGTGTTTGCCTAGACGAACAAATAATCAGATAAAAACAAATTGTGAGTTCCTAAATAGGCGACCCATTAGGACAAATCGAACAATATCCTTATATGGTTTACTTGGGTTGTTAGATAAGTCCTTAGGTTTATTCATTCCACATATATATGGTTTATTTAATAATATATAGATATTTGACATGGGTTATGCTAATCATATTTGTAATGATTTGCATGTACTAAAGAAAATTAGACACTAAAGTAAAGGCTATGCTCCACCTTAGAAATGGAGCTCTTGTAGCGGCCGAAGCCGTTAGAGATTGTCCTTTGTGAACAATTAGCCTGTATTTGAATTTGAATAATGTTTTGTATGCATGGTTTAAGTTGAAATATCATCACAACTGCTTGACTATACGATCAAGTTTACTCTTTTGGTTTTCATGAATAGAAAATTTTAACCTTTAAAAACAATATTTTGTATTTTAAAGCTAGGAGTGCTAATGAAATGTATAAATTGATATTCATACCTAATGTAGTGATAACTCTTTTTATAATTCTAATACCAAAAGATTGATGTCATACCTTAATCAATCATACATATGGCATTGTCGCCCTAGGCACATAATCAATAAGCATATGTCTAAACTCTAAACCAATGGAATCCTGAAGTCCATTACTTCAAAGTCCTTTGACATGTGAATCTTTTTTATGGCAAAATGACAAAAACACACTTTAGCATATACGTGGTAGAGGTACTAATTTGTAGGACTCATATGCGTTGATGTGTGTGATCCTTTTAAAATAACATCAAGAGGTGATAAAAAGAATATTTTATTACATTTTGTGATGATTTGATAAAGATCCCATCTAAATCCATGAAAAAACACAATTGTTGCTTACAGGAATGAAAAAACAACCAAACAACATCTTGATGCATTTCTTTTCTTGAATTTGATTTATAGTCCCACCATCCACATGAACCATGGGAGAAGACTAAGGGAGAGGAGGACTGGGGTTAGGGAGAAGGTGTTTTATTTTTTATTAGTGTGTTATTGAATTACAATAGTTTTTTTTGTCAATAAAAAAATAAAAATACCTTCATGTGTTTTTTCACATAACTAGACTTAACTAATGAATCTAATATCAATCCACTAAAATGACAAAGCGCACGAGAAACTCTGAACTCCAAACGTAAAAGATGATACATGTAGTTAATGAAAATTAACCATAAAAGGTGTCACTTTATATGTATTTTAATGGCAAAAAATACATTTTTATTATATATATATTTATATAATTTTAAGTAAAAACAAACTACATAAACATGTGTACATATTGCTATAACCGTAATACATAAGAATAATAACCATTTTTCTTTGTTATTAAGGTTAATAACATGTACTAAACCTTGTGTGCTATTCATGACGCTCAAATTAAAATTACAAATAATACAATTCAAACCAGCATGAGCAGCGCTAACTTTTGATTGGTTGTTCACGCCACGTGTCATAATCTTATTGGATCGTGTAAGGTTTATGTAAAGGCTGATGCACTCAAAACATCCAAAGTCTTCCTACATGCATGCATTGAAGTACAGAAGTAGAGATGCTTCGGAAGTTTTACACCATGCGCTAGAAAATACTATGCATTGAAGTACAGAAGTAGAGATGCTTCGGAAGTTTTACACCATGCACTAGAAAATACTCTAAGTGTAAAATCTTCTGAAGCCAAGACAAACATATTCCAAAGGTTAAAGTGAAGTCTTCTGAAGCCAAGAAGTGAAGACAAATTATCTTCCTAAGACTTTTGAAGACATGCTGCAGGATCGGTTTTTATACTCAACACAAGTATTTTCTCTCAAACTCACTAACAAACACTCAAGAAGTAGAGATCTTCTAAGAGTTGATTATAATATACTAAGTAACACAAGAGAGAAGCACAAGAGAATAATTTCAAGATACTTGTATATATTATTTCTCAACTCAAAGTTTTCAAGACTCTTATTTACAATGAGAAATTATATATAATACTATCTACAGCCGGATATACTTTGATACCAGCTCGAATCCTCTAACTAAAGCAAATACTACAAAGCTATAGTTTTAGTTATCTTAGATAATGTCTTATCTAAGATATGGTAGTCATGACATATTCATGACTTACTTTTTATCACCAACTAAAGTTGGTAACTTGTACTAACATAAAAAGGTGAACAGTGAAATAAACTATGGTCAACTACATGGCCTTTTGGGAAAACACCATGCAATATCAAAGGTCTGCAGCGGAGTGTCAGAGATCATACTTATGTCCACTGGTTCATTAGCAGCATCTTCCGAAGGTTAAATGGCTTCGGAAGAACAAGTTCTTCCGAAGCCTTTTATACTTTGGAAGAGGCTACTTCTTTCGTGGCTTAGGGACTTCTGCTTCGGAAGTCACTGTCTTTTATTTCTTCTAAGTCTTGAACTTTGGAAGAGAAGACTTTGTATTCGAAAGTTGGAGTTTTTCCTTTGGAAGTTGATCTTGCTCTTTATCTTCAGAAGAACTCCATATCCTGTGGAAGTTCCATACTTAGCTTTGAAAGTCCTTTGTAAGTTGTACCAAAATTTGTCTAAGTGTTTGGTTTTGGTTGCATCAACCTTCTTCTTGATCCAACAAACTCCCCCTAGGCTGATGCTATCAAAACCTTACTTGTTACTGCTTCTCAAAACTTTCAGCATCAGGGAAAGCAGATACTAATCTGTTTTTTTTGTTCTTCCCAGAAGTGGTGCTGAGAAGTTTGTACAAATCATTCATGGACATGAGATCCATTCTGTCACTTTGAATGATATGCACCCTCTGTTGGGTCCCTCTAAAGAGAGTTAGTTGACGGGAGCTATAGTCATACTCCCATCTAACTATTGCTTCCAATTCGGGGCCTTCCACCATCTGTAGAAAGGCCTTGCCTTTAGTGGTTGACCTTTTTTTGTCTTCCTTCTCTCTCAGCTTCAACTCTTCTTTAATCTTGGCTTTTGCAGTTAGCTCAGCAAGATGAAGGCTGCTAAGATGATTTTTGATATGAGTAGTTGTTTCGGAGTTGGAGGGATTGGAGAATAGTTTCTCTGCTAACTCAGCAATGTTGAATCTACTAGAGTGTAGCAGAGAAGAGGCATTCAACCTGTTGCTTTCTCTATTCTCTCTCTCCACAACAAAGTTGTGAGAGGCTTCATCGAGCCTCCACTAGATGATTTTCTTTCTAGGCACAAGGGGCTGACTAGGTATCTTGTCCCCTCTTTTTGTATCCTGTAAAGTCACTAGCTTTCTTCTCAACTTCTTCTTTTCATCGTTTAAGGAGTCAGAGTTAAGACCAAGAAGTCTAGCAGCATGGTCTAGTGTTCTTCTAGGGACATCAAGGAATTGCTCTCTCGTGAGAGAACTTGAGGAGTTATCAATGTAGGTCAAGTTGACAAACTCCTCCTCGCATAAGATATTGCTTAAGGATGTGCAGTTGATGAGCTTCCTCTTGATCTTCTTAAATTCTTCTAAGAAAAGAGGTTTGGATGAATGAGAGGATGACTTGGAAGGTTGTTTGGTTGATGAGGATTGGGTTCTTGACAGGGTTTTGGGTTTGAGAATGGGTAGTTAGGTGATTGTTTGGATTGAGTGGGTGAGGAAGAGGGTAAGGTTGACGTTGTTTGTTCAGGGGTGAAAGGCTCAGAGGTTGGTTCAGTTTTGATAGGGGAAAGGAAAAGGATAGGTTCAGAGGTTGGGTGTTGAGGTTATGGTAATGAGGTAGGTGTGATAGTCATCCCATGTACTCTTTTGTACATCTCTTTCCTTCTTCCTGAGCGTATGTCAACTTTGATCTCACTGACAATACGCTGCAGGGTTTTCAAGGACATGGGTCCAACTTGCCTTCCTAAGAATCCACGGGCCCTGAGATAGTCTTTCATCAAGGCTTTGTCCCCAGACTTCTTCAAGGCTGCAAGTTTAGCATCTTCCTCCTTTTTCTTTCTCTTCTTCATCTTCTCCCTGAAAGCCTTCTTTCTTTCTTTGTCTATTTGATCTTGTTCTTTATTCACTAGCCACAGGATCGTATCATTGCTATGTGGAGCAAGTTCCTCAAGAGAGAATCCTCTTGAGTTCAGAAAGGCTAGTCTTTCACTCCTTAGCCTTTGATCGGCTTCCTCCTTCTTCTTAAAGTTCTCTTCTTCCAAGGCCAACCTTGTTATTTCTTCTTGTTCTTTTAAGTGCTTGGTTGTCTTTTCTAACTCAATCAGCTCTTCTAATGGTAAACGAATCACTTCTTCACTTCCTACTCTCATATTAACCAGTCTGTCAATAATCTCCACTATTTTCTTATTATTGATTGCTTCCTGGTTGGCTATGGTTGCTTTACTACTTGCAGCTAGTAGTTTCCCAGAAGGTAGTCTCCCTTTTCTTTCTAATTTCTCCAACCTTTCCTTCTCTAGTAATTCTTCTGCAGTCAGCTTCCTCTTTCCTTTGACATCTTCGGAAACTTTAGACCTTTGAGGTTCTTGTGTAGAGGATCCAGGCTGTTGAGTGGGTGTTGGAGCTTAAGGTGATGATGGTGATTGAGATATGAGTAACTTGAGAAAGTCCTCACTCTTCACCTCAGATGCTAGTTCCAGGATTGCATTTGTGATGATTAGATCATCAGACAAAGAGAAGAGTCCTTCCGCAACTTCTTTCTCTACTTCGAAAGATTGAAATTGTTCTTCTTTCGCAACTTTGACTTCTGCTTTGGAAGTCTGTGGTACTACACTCTCTGTCCCAACTATCTTGATTGCTAGATCATCAGTTTCCATTTCCCCTTCGAAATTAATCTCAGGTTCCGTGTCGACCTTAGGTTGACCAACTTCCTCAAAAGTGGTAGAGGGTGTATTCAACCTCTGAAGCTCTTCAGCTCCAAAGTAAGCCACAGAGATATCCAGCCTGGTTGCCACATAGAATATCCCATGAGAAATAAGGTTAGAAACCTGTTTAGATCTTTTAGCATCCTGGAGTCCACTTGGAGGGTGATTGGAGGAGGTTCAGGAAAGACATCTGATGATTAGGGGGATATCTTGAAGAGAGCTTTGAGATAACAGAGCTCTTGGACACCATGGTGGTTTGTCTTTGAACATTCTCCCCTTTTTTGGTAGTATCATCTTGAGAGCAAGATGAGCTAGAGGAAGAAGTCAGGGAGACCTGAATTGGTACATGCCTAACAGACCTCTCAATCTGTTTCTCAGCTAGTTGATCCTTGAGATATTCAATCTCAAGTTGCTGAGTGGCAGACCTACTTTCTAAAGTCTTAACCCTGAATTCAAGGTTTGAGACTTTAGTGAGTAGGTCTTGAATGGTGAGTTTCAGAATTCTTTCATCCTCATGAGAGAAATCACGGAGAGATGAGGTAACATACCTTATATGTTCATCCTCACCACCAGAAGTGGTTTCTTGGCGCCCTGGTTTCCCATGCATGGTGATGCCTCTTTCTGAGTCATCAAAATGCTTGGTTTTCGTGGATTCAGTCTGATCAAGGTTACCACTATCCTGAGGGCCCATTGAGGCACCTGCAGTAGTGGCAACTGAATCTACATGAGTCCCCTCCACTCCAGTGGGACTCACCTCAGTTTGGATATGCTGATGGGGGCTAGAGATTAGAGGTCTCCTTGGGCTCAGTTGATCCTTTAATAGGTGTTGAGGATCAACTTCACTGCCGTGAAGAGACATGAGCTCTTCATCAGTTCCGGTTAACATGTCAGTGAAGGATATGGCTTTTATTCTTAATGACTTGGGACTTTGATCAATGTCTAATGGCATTGAGCTTTTGGTGGGGTTGTCCCTTTTTGGCTACTTAGGAGAGTATAGAGACTCATCTTGAGGGCTTTTGGTTTGGGATTCGGGCTCATAGGATTGAGACTGAGGAGACTCAATGCCCATATTGAGGTCAAGAGTAAAGGAAGGTGGGACCTCAGACTGAGTGGGAGCCCATGTTTCCACTCTAGCCTTTTTGGGTAGAACAGAAGGAACTTGGAAATCAGAGGATATTGAACAAGGGTTCGTTTGGGACGTCTCTGGTATGTAAGATGGATGGGAGGAGAAGATAAATTTGGTAGTGTGAGGGTAGTTGCTGGTGTTGGTTCATCACATGTGGGGTTAACAGGGATGTCACCAGGAGCCATTGGCTCAATCATACCTGGAAGAAGTGCAGTATATCTTCTAGTGAAATTGGTGGAAACTCTCTTCAAAACTTTGAAGATGGTCGGCCTCATGTGAGGGACAGGCAAAGCAGCTACACAGACAAGCTGACTTTGGTCTGGCTCATAGTTGATGATGTGCTGAAGGAACCTAGGATACATGAAGAATGTTTCCTTCTGGAGGTTCCCTATCAGATTTGTCAGCACAAACCTTAAGTAAAGCAGATGCTTTTCACTATTCCATGAACTAGGAACCCTAGTTCATATGGGATTTGATCCCATCCCCCAGACTTGTTTGATAAGCAATGAAGGACAACATGCAGCAGGAACTTCTAGTTGTAAGAGAAGTTGATCTTGTAGACAGTAGACCTGCTAACATTGCCACCATAACCCATTAGGGTATGTATCATCAAGGTCGGTCTTGGGAAATTCAGTAGGGACGCCTTCATCATGAAGCTCTAGATCCTCCCTGATGATTTGTTCAGAGATGACCAACTCCTGGCCACAAATGCTCGACCCTATAACCCTAACTTGATTTAGGGTTTCTATACGATCGTTGGCCCAAAACTCCTCCATTTGGTTAAGATAAACAGTGAGGTTTACGGTCAAGGCAGTATAGTAGGTAGATTGGGTGTGAAATGAGATAATTTCAGAGAAATCAAATCCCTGGATGAATCCAGAAGTGCAACTTCATTGTGCTGAGGGTTTAGTGCCATTTTGAAAAAAACAGAGAAAAACACGTTTGAAGATGAATAAGGTTGAAGTGGGAAGCGCTTTGGGTAGTAAAAGTGGTAAAAAGATTGAAGTGAGGAGTCGAGATTATTTGAATGGGTGAAATGGCGGTGATGGGTGGATAAGGTGAAAAGATGGTTTGGGGTAAGATGTGACAGTGGCGACAAGGTGAAAAACCATTCAAAAGATTCCGACATCATTAATAAAATCTTTACTTTTTACCGAGTGGGGCCTAAAGGTTTCCGTTACAGAGAGAAGTCTTCTTCCAAAGGTAAAAGGATTTCCGAAGTTTTTTCTCTTCCGAAGCCAAACTTATTTCCAAAGGTAAATGAATTTACTTTCGAGAATAAGAGTGTCTTCCGAAAGAAGAAGTATTCAAGCTTCGGAAGCATTGATGATAAGCTTCCGAGACTAAAAACTCTTTGGAACTTGAATTGAAAGAATTGTCTTCGGAAGATGATGAAAAGTTCTTCCAAGGGAAATTTTCTCTTTGGAAATACTCACACTTAGTCAAATGTGAAGAAAAACTTTTGTAACAGGGCTTAGATTATAATTGAAAACAGACAAGACATATGTTAAAAAGGTTTTCAAATGAGACATATTAGTCAATGTTTATCATCCCAATAGCTATAATGAGATACTTAAATCTTTGTTCATCAAATTGTTCAATTGAGTTAACTTTGACTAATTTAATCAGGTTTTTCTCATTAAAATATCTAATGAATTGGTACCTGATATCAATGTGCTTTGTCTTGGAGTGCTTCATAGGATTTTCAGTGATGGAGATAGCACTATTATTATCAATGTGGATAGGAGTGCTCATGAAGTTGAATCCATAGTCTAGCATCTGGTTTTGAATCCACATCAGCTGAGCATAGGAACTTGAAGCAGCAATGTATTCAGCTTCAGTAGTAGATGTAGAGACACAGGATTGCTTTTTGCATTGCCATGAGATGATCCTACTACCAAGAAATTGACATCCTCCTGATGTGGATTTCTTGTTAATGTTACAGCCACCATAGTCACTATCTGA
>BJCM01205755.1:0-31483 GCA_018326385.1 Flaveria bidentis | reverse complement strand
TTAGTAACATACTTTATCTGATGTACTGTTCCATAAAGCTGGACACCTTTCCGCTGCAACTCTGCAAGTCACCTACTAACATGGTTTGGTGAAAAGGTCCATGCTTTTGGTAACTGTACATTGAGGTCTTGAGTCTGTAACTTTCTACTTTATGTACTTTATCCTTTTTGTAATAGATAAGGATGTGAGCTATGGCATGTCATAGTCACAAGTCAAAAGGCAATCCGCCTTTTGACTCTACAATTAATTGTGTTTGTGTCTAGTCAATTGTATCCGGCTGGCTTTCAAAGTATGGCCGGCTGTAGGTTGTAGTATAAGTATCTCATGTTCTTGTATCTTTTAAAACATGCTTTGTAACACTTGTAATAGAACATAGAGAAGGCAATATACTACATTCTTGAAAACCATAAACTTGTGTTCTTTGTGTTCTGTCTCTTGCATTACTTGTGTTCTTAGTATCTCAACACTTGGTTAATCCAGTATACTGTTTGATTAAAGTTTAGTTAAATCTCCTCTTTGTGTTGTTGTGTTGTAACTAACCCTTCAACGATCCTGCATATGTGTTATTTTAATCGGGCCCACCTATCCGTTTCCCAGGCGGGACTACACCTTCAACCCCTATTGCTAAGAAAATCTATTGTCTCAACTAAGCATTTTACTTAAAGTGAGATTTAAACATATAACCTATCATTATTTACATGTAATAGTTACCTTATATTAAATAACTAGTATCAAGCCCCTCACGTAATGCCGGGAGTGTAAAACCATACCAAGCTGTAACAATGTCATATTACCGTTAACGATCAACAACACCAGAAAACTCATATTAAAAAAAAATAAAAACGAAAAATATATAACCAAACAAAAAGCATAAGTAAAAACGTTAAACCATGCATCTGAAACATAAAACATTAAAAAAATAACTAACTTGATCTAGGACTCGCGCGGTGTGATGGGTCGTTAAAGGGGAAAAATAACCGTAAACCTAAAATTACACCACGTTACAATGTGTTAAACTCGTAAAATTTAGAAGGAAATGTAAAACTAAAACTTGTAAAATATGAAAAGTATAGGGGATAAAGTTGAAAGTGAACATTTTACAGGGGTTAAATTTTAAAATATTTAAAAGTATTAGTGCTAAAAGTAAAATAAAATTAAAGATTAAAAAAACCAAAAAGTTAGTACAACCTATTAAACCTAAGATAAAAATATTGATGCACACAAAAGTTGATAATTAGTTGTAAGGCTCCGTTCCCGGGACGCTCACGACTGGTCAATCATTGCACATAAAACATATATTTACATTTTTCGTTCATAAAATATCGCAGCGGAACATTAAAATAACTTTTCATTTCATTGTAAATGCTTTTGCAAGTTAATACGATCGTTCATTTCACACATCGTTCGTTCGCATTACAATGTAAAAACATTAAACAAAAGAATGTCATCCAAAATGCCAAGTAGCTGCCCTGCGCCATCCTCAGCAATGCTCACCTGCCAACTGAAAAATGCATAAAAAGTCAGCGTTGCTGAGTAAGTTCTAGTTTTAAAATAAAACATACTTTACTTTCATTAGAACTGTTATTTACTTTAGCATGTGATAACACATCATACGTACACGTAGATAATATCATTATTATCTTCATCATTCATTCATTAACTTTCGTTCATTCATCGTACGTCATTATCATTCACTTTTGTTACTTTCATTCGTACGTTCATCATTAATTCCTTTCATTCCATCAAAAACCATGAACTTTACCCTATTGTCATGCATAAAGCTGGTACTGGGTCGGGGTCTATCATAGACCCCCCGTCATGGCACACAGCAGCCTGGCCACAGTACCTAGGGTAAATTTAGGTGTACCATTGTCATGCGCTATACCCGCCATCATGCATAAAGCTGATACTGGGTCGAGGTCTATTATAGACCTCTTGTCATGGCGCACAGCAGCCTGGCCACAGTATCTAGGGTAAGCGACAAAGGTTCTATACAAATGGTCAATTACAAAGAAAGACCCCTGTGTGCGTCCTTCTGGGGTAGCTAACCCTCACACCGTTGAGCTAACACCCTTCATTTGGTGTGAACCTCCATACATTTGCTTGCAAGCCTTTCTTACTTTCATTCATTCGTTAACGCATGCATTCATTCATCATGTTCCTCTTTTCATTATCTTCCACTTTACGTTACATAATACTTCCATTTCATTTATTAACCTTCAACGTAAAGCCATGGGAACATAATCATACATCACAAAGAGCACAAACATAAACAGTCAACATCAACACACAGGGCATCATACATACATAACATACATCATACACATCATGCATAACATCATGCCAAAGCATCAAACATCATAACATGCCCATCATAACATCTATGACCTCAAAAAGTCAACTTACATAGCCCCCGGGAACCTCCAAGTCAAAGCCTAAATTACACTTCTTCCCAAGAAGTCAGAAATATTCTAAGTGTTCATCCGCATTTGCCTTTGTTCATCCGCATTTGGCTTTGTTCATCCGCATTTACCTTTGTTCATCCGCATTTGCCTTTGTTCATCCGTATTTGTCTTAGTTCATCCTCATTGAGTTTACTCATCCGCATTTCCTTCAATACTCATCCACATTTCCCATACTTAGTCAATATTCATCCGCATTTCCCATACTTAGTTAATGCTCATCCGCATTAACTTTCCATCCGCATTGACTTTCATCCGCATTTGCTAACACTTAAGTAGTTTTTCTAAACTTAGGCGTATGAACTACTGTTTGGCTCATGAGCAGCCTAGGGCACACTATTCATCGGATTCAGTCCCCAAATCTCATCTTTCATGTTCTAAGCTTAACTCTTACATTCTAAGCCTTAGAAACTTAATCATAACATCATCAAATCATGAACACAATCCATAATCATACCATAACATCATCATACACACATTCAAACGTACGGGTATAAAACCTAGTTTTATAAAAAACATACATTCATGCATTTCCAGTCCCAAAATCAGTTAAAACATGCAATAAAGAGGGGTTCTAAAACTCACCTTTGCAGCTCTTGAGTATGGCTTCTTCCAAACCCGTTTGCGAATGAGTTCAACCGCTTAGAAACCCACTAAACACACACCCTAACACAAACAAACATACATAAGCATACAACCAAGGCAAAGCCAGTTAAGAACACTTAAAACCATGAATTCTTACCTTGAATTCGAATCTTTCTTATTGTTTGTAACACCCAGTTATTTTTTTAAAGTCAAAAAAAGAAAAATAAAGTGAAGAAAAAGAAAGAAAAGATTTTTTACTCAAGTTGAGGGGTAAAAAGTGTAAAAAGTAAAAAAGTCTTCAAAAGTTGGTGAATAAAGTAACATGGCCGCCCATGTTGCCCCTTCACATCAACTCTTGGATATTTTTAGAAAGAGAAGAAAGGAGAGCCGAAAACTCTCGGGTTTTGAAGAAGAACAAGCTGAGAAGTTGAATTCAAGGTAAGAATTCATGATTTTATGGTGTTCTTAACCGGTTATGTCCTCGGGTGTATGCTTATGTGTGTTTGTGTGTGTTCGGGTGCATGTTTTAGTGGGTTTCTAGGTGGTTGAACTTAACTTCAAATGAGTTTGGAAGACGCCATACTCAAGAGTTGCAAAGGTGAGTTCTAGAACCCCTCTTTTTACATGTTTTAACTAATTTTGAGGTTGGAAAAGCATGGATGTATGTTTTTATAAAACTGGGTTTTAAACCCGTATGTTTGAATGTGTGTATGATGATGTTATGGTGTGAATCTGGACTGTGTTCATGATTTGATGATGTTATGGTTATGTTTCTAAGGCTTAGAATGTAAGAATTAAGCTTAGAACAGGAAAGATGATATTTGGGGACTAAATTTGATGAATAGTGTGCCCTAGGTTGCTTATGCGCCCAAACAGTAGTTCATACGCCTATGTTTAGAAAATTGCTTAAGTGTTGGCAAATGTGGATGAAAGTCAATGCGGATGAAAGTCAATGCAGATGAAAGTCAATGTGGATGGAAAGTTAATGCGGATGAGCATTAACTAAGTATGGGAAATACGGATGAATATTGACTAAATATGAGAAATACGGATGAATATTGACTAAGTATGGGAAATGCGGATAAATATTGACTAAGTATGGGAAATGCGAATGAACATTGACAAAGTATGGGGAATGCGGATGAGTATTGGAGGAAATGCGGATAAACTATAACAAATGCGAATGAAGTAAAAGAAATGCGGATGAACTAAGACAAATGCGGATGAAGTAAAAGAAACGCGGATGAACAAAGAAAAATGCGGATGAAGTAAAAGAAATGCGGATGAACTGAGACAAATGTGGATGAACGCTTAGAAAATTTCTGACTTCTTGGGAAAAGGGTAATTTAGGCTTTGACTTGGGAGGTTCTTGGGGGCTATATAAGTTGACTTTTGAGGTCATAGATGTTATGATGGGCATTTTATGATGTATGATTGATCTTATGCATGATAGTATGTATGATGTATATTATGTATGTATGATGCCTTCTATAATGATGTTGTATGTGTATGTTAATGTTCCTTATTATGTATGATTATTTTCCCATGGCTTTACGTTAAATGTTAATGAATGAAATGAAAGTATTATGTAACGTAAAGTGAAAGATAATAAAAAGTGAAACTTGATGAATGAATGCATGCATTAATGAACGAAGGAAAGTAAAGTAAGTCTTGCAAGCCTTGTATGTGGGAACACGCCCAATGAAGGGTGTTACTCCAACAGTGTGTGGGTTAGCTACCCTAGAAGGATGCACACCGGGGTCTTTCTTTGTGATTGACCATTTGTATAGGACCTTTGTCACTTACCCTAGATACTGTGGCCAGGCTGCTGTGCGCCATGACGGGAGGTCTATGATAGACCTCGGCCCAGTATCAGTTTTATGCATGATGGTGGGTATAGCACATGGCAATGGTACACCTGAATTTACCCTAGATACTGTAGCGAGGCTGTTGTGCGCCATGACGAGGGGTCTATGATAGACCCCGGCCCAGTACCAGCTTTATGCATGACAGTAGGGTAAAGTTCATGGTTTTTGATGGAATGAAAGGAAGTAACGAATGTGAATGATAATGACGTACGATGAATGGATGAAAGTTAATGAATGATGAAGATAATAATGATATTATCTACGTGTACGTATGATGTGTGATCACATGCAAAAGTAAAGAACGGTTTTAATTAATGTAAAGTATATTTTATTATAAAAACTAGAACTCACTCAACAACGCTGACTTTTTATGCATTTTCCAGTTGGTAAGTGAGCGTTGCTGAGGATGGCGCGGTGTAAGGCCCCGTTCCCGGGACGCTTACAGTTGGTCGATCATCGCACATGAAACACATATTTACATTCGTCTTAAATAAACATCGCAACGGAAATATTTAAAAAATGACATTTCATTTCGTTATAAAGGCTTTTACAAAATAATACATCATTAACCAGTTACAAAATATATTGTTGCATTACATCACAAAAGCGTTATATAAAAGGATGCCATCCAAAAGAGCTGAGTAGCCGCTCGTGCCATCCTCAGCAATCATTACCTGCCAACTGGAAACACCTAAAAGTCAGCGTTGCTGAGTGAGTTCTAGTTTTATAATAAAACATATTTTTCTTTTATTTAAACCGTACTTTACTTTTCATGCGATCATACATCATGCATACAAATAGATACTATCATTATTATCTTCATCATTCATTCATTCATTAACTTTCATTCATTCGTCGTACGTCATTTACATTCACTTTCCTTCATCATTACATCTTTTCCTTTCCATCAAATCATAAACTTTACCCTTTTGTTCATGGTACTGGACCTAGGCCTATCATAGACCTTCTATAACGATGCACCGCACCTCTGGTCACAGTACCTAAGGTAAAGTTTAGGTGTCACATTGCCATGTGCAATACCTTTCTATTCATGGTACTAGACCTAGGCCTATCATAGACCTTCTATAACGGTGCACCACACCTCTGGTCACAGTACCTAAGGTACGCAGCAATGGTTCTATACAAATGGTCAATCACAAAGAAAGTCCCCGATGTGCATCCTCCCGGGGTAGCGAACCCACACACCGTTGGGCTAACACCTTTCAATGGCCTGTCTCGATATACAAGGCTTGCAAGACTTTCTTTTCTTCCATCATCATTAATGCATGCATTCATCATGTTCCTTTTTTCATTATCTTTCACTTTACATTACATAATACTTTCATTTCATTCATTATCATTCATCGTAAGGCCACGGAAAAGATAAACATACATCATAATAAGGAACATCAACATACACAGTCATCATTATCACAAAGGGCAAAATCATACATACATAACACACATCATGCATAAACATGCCACATCATCATCATGCCCAACATAACCTCTAAGGTCTTAATAGTCATCTTACATGAACTTACGGGAATTCCACGTCAAAACTTACATCTGCACTTTCCCCCGAAAGTCAGTAATTAAACTATGCTTTTCATCGGGTACAACAGCCCTATTTGGGCGTATGGGCACCCTTCAGTCGCATGGCCTCCAGGAGACTGAACATCATGCGAATGGACCAATGCGGATGAACACCCAATCGTGCGAATGGACCTTATGTGGATGAATACCCATATGAATGGAACTAATGCGAATGAACACTTTGTGTGGATGAAACTAATGCGGATGAGCACTTATGCGAATGGGCCCTTTGTCGCATGAATCCCCATGCGACTGGCCCCCAATCGCACGAATAAATCCTCAATCCTGCGAATCAACCTCAATCGCACCTCATTCATGGCCTTCACTCGGTCGCCTAGCCCTAGCTGATGCAGAATGCAGTTCAACCCGAACCCAATCTACCATTTTCGACCTCCAAGCTCATCCAAACCCATTCTAAGCCCAAATCAACCAGCCTAAACCTTAGGAATGCATGCCACAACACCTTTCAAGCACACACAAGCCCGGAAACAAACTCCAAACGCATCACAGGCAAACACATACAAATGGGTCAAACACACACACACATAAAAAACGGGTTTTCAGATGTGTTCCAGCCCCAAAATCGACCAAAACGTTTAAAAGAGGGGTCCTAGAACTCACACAAACAACACCGAGAAGTAGAGCTTCGATTGGACCCACTACATGACGATTTTGCTCTCTTGAATCTACTCGAACCAACCTTTTTCTCTCTTTTCTCCCTTTCTTCTTCTTCTCTCTTTTCTTTGCTGAAAATTTGGGTGTGGAGAGAGGGTAAGGATCTCACAATCGTAGTCCTTTATAAGCTCTAACCATCATCTTTGCGTCATGTTCAGATCTTTTCGCTCAAAGAAGTACTTCAAGCTCTTGTGGTCAGTGAAAATGGTGCACTTCGTCTCATAAAGATAGTGCCTTCAAATCTTTAGTGCAAAGACCATGGCTGCTAGCTCCAAGTCATTAGTTGGGTAATTGACCTCATGAACCTTAAACTGTTGGGATGCATAGGCTATAACCTTCCCTCTCTACATTAACACACACCCCAACCCTGAGTAGGAAGCATCAGAATAAACCACTAGATCTTCACTTCCATCGGGTAATGACAGAACAAGAGCTTGAGTCAATCTCGCCTTCAATTCTTCGAACGCTTTCTCTTGAGCTTGACCCCATACAAACTTCACATCCTTCCGGGTCAACTTTAGTTAGTGGAGAAGTGATCTTAGAAAAGTCTTGGATAAATCTTCTGTAGTAGCCTGCCAAACCCAAGAAACTACGAATCTCGGATGGCGTCTTTGGAGACTTCCATTGCATCACCGCCTCCACCTTTTCCGGGTCCACCATAATCCCGCCAGGATTCACCACATGACCCAAGAACTGAACTTCACGCAACCAAAATACGCACTTGGAGAACTTGGCGTAAAGCTTCTTTTTTCTCAACGTCTCCAAAACCTCCTGAATATGGCCGACATACTCAATCTCGCTCTTCGAATAAATCAGGATATCATCTATAAACACAATCAATGATTTATCCAACATAGGCCGACACGCACGGTTCATCAGATCCATAAAAGCAGCTGGCGCATTGGTCAAACTAAATGACATAACGAGAAACTCGTAGTGACCGTATCGCGTGCGAAAAGCTGTTTTAGGGATGTCCTGCTCCTTCACCTTCAATTGATGGTAGCCAGATCGAAGGTTGGTCCTTGAAAACCAACTGGCACCTTGAAGCTGATCAAACAAATCATCTATTCTGGGTAAGGGGTACCGGTTCTTCACTGTCAACTTGTTTAGCTCGCGGTAGTCAATGCACATCCTCATACTACCGTCCTTCTTCTTCACAAATAGGACCGGAGCACCCCAAGGAGAGATACTCGGTCTAATAAACCCCTTATTAAGTAGCTCTTACAACTGCTCCATCAACTCTTTCATCTCCGTCGGAGCCAACCGATACGGTGCTTTGGCAACAAGTTGGGCACCCGGTATCAGATCAATCTGAAACTCGATCTCTCGGTCAGGTGGCACTCCTGGTAAGTCTTCTGGGAACACGTCTGGATAGTCACACACAACCGAAACGTCGGATAGTTGTGGTGTTGGTGTATCCACGTCCTTTACATAAGCAAAGTAGGCACTACATCCACGCCTCATACACTTTCCCGCCACTGCCATTGAGATTACTTTCGGGATCGTCGTGACCCGATCCCCATAAATAGTTACCGAACTCCCATCAGGCGCTGTCAAATGAATCATCTTCTTTTGACACACAATGTTCGCCTCGAAGTCCGTTAACCAATCCATCCCAAGAACCAAATCAAAACCACCCAAGGTCATCATGAACGGTCTAACATGAAACTTATGACCTTCTAGTTTCACATCATAGTTCTCTATCATCTTAAAAATTTTGGTAGACTTACCTATGGCAGTTTCTACATCAAAGGGCGCATCAACACGTCTATTACTAACAGGCAGCATAACACAGAATGCAACAGAAATAAAACTTTTACTGGCACCCAAATCAAATAAAACAGAAGCTAAAGTTTGGTTCACCAGAAACGTACCGGACACGACATTAGGGTCCGTCCTAGCTTCCTCCTGTGTCATGGTGAATGCCATGGCGCTCGCCCTTGGTCCTTCACTTCCCGTCTTCTTCCCCCCAGAACCCTCAGCACTCAAATTCTTACAATCCCTACTCATATGGCCCTCCACGCCACAGTTAAAGCACCGAACCGTACGACAGTCCTTGGCTATATGCCTCGCCTTCCCACACTTGAAGCACATATTCGACCCCAGCCTACATTACCCACTATGATCTCTCCCACACCTACCGAACTTCTTCATACCCGCACCCGAGGTGACCACACGACGGTCATCCACCCGTGCCTTCTTGTTACCCGTCGAGGTATCACCCCGACCAAACCTCTTCCCCTGCCAGTTTCGATCACCACCACCCTTCCTGCCACCTTCAGCCACCACCACTACAACCCTCTCATCATATAACCTCCCTGCCAAGTCCACCGCTGACCTAAACGTGCTCGGTCGAGCGACGATCATATGCCTGCGAATATCCGCCGGCAAACCCTGAGTGTACCTCTTAATCTTCTGTGACAGAGGCATCACTTGATCCGGCACCAGACGTGCCATCTCGTTGAACTTTGTGGTGTACTGCTAGTGTCTCATGGTTCCTGCCTCCAGTTGCTGGAACTCCCTCTCAACCTTGTCCATCTCCCGGGAGGACAGAACTCCTTAATCACCAACTTCTTCAGCTCCAACCATCTCATTTTCCCAATAGCTCTACTACCCTCGGCTTGGAATATATTGTCCCACCAGCACAGAGTCGAGTCCATAAAAGAATGGACAACAAACTTTACTTTCTGATCCTCCAGGCACTCGCTGATATTTAAAACAACCTCCATTTCTCTCACCCATCGGTGAGCAGCAACAACAGTGCCGTTTCCATCAAAAGTAGGGGGCTTGAATTGTTGAAATGCCCCATAGTTACAGCCTCGTGCCGCCTCCTGCACAGGCTCTTCTTCTTCTTCCTCTTCATCATCATATAGAACCGTTTTAGGCTCTGGTTGCTCCCGTCCTCCCGAGGACCTGTTCCTCTCTTGTCTTTCCCCTTCCCGTACTGCCTTAATCACTTCGGTCACCACAGACGGTAAGATTGTCTACATGACCTGATGCACTTCTTCAACCACTGCCTCTTTCACCGAGGCCCTTAAGTTTTCACTCTCATCACCACCCTCTGGATGAGGGGTCTCGGGTTCTTCATGAACCACCTTTTCCATCCTGGGTCTTCCCCTCTTGGGTCGTGACTCAGCACCAAACCCATCACAACCACCACCACGAGAGGCTTTCGAAGATCTACCACCAGCCATTCACATGCACACTGAAAGATTCAAACACCAACACGGCCATTCAAGGGAACAACTCAGTTTATGTCAAGTATAATAAGTCCCTAATTATAGTGGCCAGTTGTGATTAGCCATTTACTTTACTCTTCATACCTCAAGCATTACCTGTCCTGACTACATCAGTATTTAAATCTACAAACAACACATAACCACATACCATGCGCACAAAGTACCGGTTAACATTGCGAAAATACCTGATGGCACGTAGCTACTCAGACTGACATCCATTCCCTTTCCGTCCCATTTTCAGTTTAAGTTAAGGTTTATTTTGAAAATTTACCTATTTCACTTAAACTTTGGCTCTGATACCAACTTGTAAGGCCCCGTTCCCGGGGCACTTACAACTGGTCGATCATCGCACATGAAACACATATTTACATTCGTCTTAAATAAACATCGCAACGGAAACATTTAAAAAATAACATTTCATTTCATTATAAAGGCTTTTGCAAAATAATACATCGTTAACCAGTTACAAAATACATTGTTGCATTACATCACAAAAGCGTTATATAAATGGATGCCATCCAAAAGAGCTGAGTAGCCGCCCGTGCCATCCTCAACAATCATTACCTGCCAACTGGAAACACATAAAAGTCAGCGTTGCTGAGTGAGTTCTAGTTTTATAATAAAACATACTTTTCTTTTTGTTTAAACCGTACTTTACTTTTCATGCGATCATACATCATACGTACACATAATATCATTATTATCTTCATCATTCATTCATTCATTAACTTTCATTCATTCGTCGTATGTCATTTACATTCACTTTCCTTCATCATTACATCTTTTCCTTTCCATCAAACCATAAACTTTACCCTTTTGTTCATGGTACTGGACCTAGGCCTATCATAGACCTTCTATAATGGTGCACCGCACCTCTGGTCACAATACCTAAGGTAATGTTTAGGTGTACCATTGCCATGTGCAATACCTTTCTATTCATGGTACTAGACCTAGGCCTATCATAGACCTTCTATAACGGTGCACCACACCTCTGGTCACAATACCTAAGGTACACAACAATGGTTCTATACAAATGGTCAATCACAAAGAAAGACCCCGATGTACATCCTCCCGAGGTAGCGAACCCACACACCGTTGGGCTAACACCTTTCAATGGCGTGTCCCAACATACAAGGCTTGCAAGACTTTCTTTACTTCCATCATTCATTAATGCATGCATTCATCATATTCATCTTTTTATTATCTTTCACTTTACGTTACATAATACTTTCATTTCATTCATTATCATTCATCGTAAAGCCACGAGAAAGATAAACATACATCATGATAAGGAACATCAACATACACAATCATCATCATCATATAGGGAAAAATCATACATACATAACACACATCATGCATAAACATGCCACATCATCATCACGCCCAACATAACCTCTAAGGTCTCAACAGTCGTCTTACATGAACTTACGGGAATTCCACGTCAAAACTTACATCTGCACTTTCCCCCGAAAGTAAGTAATTAAACTATGCTTTTCCTCGGGTACAACAACCCTATTTGGGCGTATGGGCACCCTTCAGTCGCATGGCCTCTAGAAGACTGAACATCATGCGAATGGACCAATGCGGATGAACACCCAATCGTGTGAATGGACCTTATGCAGATGAACACCAATGCGGATGAACACCCATGCGAATGGAACTAATGCGAATGAACACCTTGTGCGGATGAAACTAATGCGGATGAGCACTTATGCGAATGTGCCCTTAGTCGCATTACACCCCATGCGACTGGCCCCCAATCACACGAATAAATCCTCAATCCTGCGAATGAACCTCAATCGCACCTCTTCGGCCGTATGGCCTTCATTCGGTCTCCTAGCCCTAGTTGATGCATAATGCAGTTCATCTCGAACCCAATCTGCCATTTTCGACCTCCAAGCTCATCCAAACACATTCTAAGCCCAAATCAACCATTCTAAATCTTAGGAATGCATGCCACAACACTTTTCAAGCACACACAAGCCTGGAAACAAACTCCAAACGCATCATAGGCAAACACATACAAATGGGTCAAACACACACACATACAAAACGGGTTTTCAGATATGTTCCAGCCCCAAAATCGAGCAAAAACATTTAAAAGAGGGGTCCTAGAACTCACACAAACAACACCGAGAAGTAGAGCTTCGATTGGACCCGCTACACGATGATTTTGCTCTCTTGAATCAACTCGAATCAACCTTTTTCTCTCTTTTCTCCCTTTCTTCTTCTTCTCTCTTTTCTTTGCTGAAAATTTGGGTGTGGAGAGAGGGTAAGGGCTGCCTTCTCCCTTCAAATACCTCCACTTACCCAACTTTCTTTTATTGGCGAGTTTGGTCCCCCAACTTTGGACTTTATTTCTTTTTTTCTTCTTTGGTCGGCTTCAAAGAAAATATCCGGGTGTTACACGCGGGGCAGCTACTTGGCATTTGGATGGCATTTTGTTGTTTAAAGTTTTTGCATTGTAATGCGAACGAATGATGTTTTGAAATGAACTATTGTATTAACTTGTAAAAGCATTTATAATGAAATGAAAAGTTATTTTAATGTTTCGCTGCGATGTTTTATGAAAGTTGAATGTAATTATATGTTTTATGAGTGATGATTGACCAGTTGTAAGCGTCCCGGAAACGGGGCCTTACATTGTTCTTCTTCAAAACCCGAAAACTCTGCACTTTCTCTCTCTAGAATTCGTAAGCAGAAAGGTGATGTGCAAGAGTGGGCGGCCATCACTTTTATTCACCAACTTTTTCAAAAGTTTGTCCTTTTGACACCCTTAGTCCTTCCATTTGAACTTTATTTCCTTTTTACTTCACTTTATTTTTTCTTTACTAACTTAAAAAAATAACAGTGTGTTACATTAGTAATATATATAATTGGGATAAAGATAATTGGTTAATATATTAGTATACTAGGTTAGAGCCCATGTATTACATGTGTGAAATAAATAAAAAATATTAAAATTATTAATTTTATGAATATTTTATTTTCTAGATGTTATTATCTATTGATGAAATAAAAATATAATGAATATTTAAAAGTTATAACATATAATAAATTAGAAGTTATTGCTCTATATTTAATATGTGTTAATAAATTATTAAACTAACTATATTTATATATTAGATATTTAGTATTTTAGTTTACTTATTTACAATAGTTATCATTTAATATGAGAGAGACAATAATCACAAATATAAATATATATTTTTAACATATATTAGTTAAAAAAAGTTAGCTTAATTATTTTTATAATTTTTGTATTTATTATGAAAGAGAAACAAGAACATAATTGTTTTGATATCTTAGAATAATAACACATTTCATTTGATATGATAAAATGATAACACTTATTTTTTATAATAAGTTATTATAGATCATAGATGATAACACACTATTCATGCACCGTGAGTTGTGAACATGAGTATCTCTACGTGGCAAATTGATGCGCCAACGGCTTTTCAAAGTTTCATTAATAATTAATAATAACTTATAATAAATATAAATTATATATGGCTAGAGTTTGTGTGTGACAAATTGATCCGTTCACAAATGACAACTGGAAGTGGAACTGCTGGTGCACTGACCTCGGCGACAACGGCCGGATTTGGGCGTGGTAAAGTTAGGTGTGGCGGTGATTTAACCCTCAGTGCGACCTGTAGGTGCTGGAGGGCCGGTTCCATTGGCAATCATCCTCGCAGACGCTTGGTGTTCGCTGCTAGGGCTTCCTCTTCTTCTCCACCCCCTCCTCCCGAGAAGAAACAGGACGAGGGCGATGGCGGCAAGGAGGATGCTATTAACGACGATGAGGGCTCCTCCGTCTCCGTCATGAAGAGGCTGGTCGACGTGAACCCGTTCGGATTAGGGAGACGGTCCAGGCAGATATTTGACGAGGCATGGCGCAAGTTCTCGGAATTGGGACAGATCTCTCGGACCACCCGCGCCAACGACGAGAGCACCCTTCTCATTCAGGAGGGTGGTCCTATGTGCGAATTTGCAATCCCAGGGGCTCAGAACACCACCGTTCTTGTAGTCGGTGCTACCAGCCGTGTTGGTCGCATTGTTGTCCGCAAGCTCATGCTCAGGGGCTACTCGGTCAAGGTATCTAGTACAGTACACTACAATCTCTCTCTCTCTCTCTCTCTCTCTCTCTCTTTCTTGCTCTTCTCTGACTATCAACTCTTCCAATTTATTAGGCCCTAGTAAGGAACGCAGATCAAGAGGTCGTGGATATGCTGCCCACTTCTGTTAAGATTGTCGTTGGGGATGTTGGAGATCCTGCGACTCTCAGAGCCGCTGTAGAAGGTTGCAACAAGATTATCTATTGTGCCACTGCTCGTTCCTCTGTAACAGTGGATCTAAACAGAGTAGATCATCAGGGTGTATATAATCTCAGCAAAGCCTTTCAGGTTTTCCTTTCTTCTTTATGCATCATGAAAATCATGCATTTCACCATGCAAGACCATTGCATATGGTTTCCTTTTGCACTGTCGAAATTGTTCCTGATTAGTCTTTTGTTTTGTTGTTTTACGACTTGGTTCAGGACTACAACAATAAGCTAGCACAGTTGCGAGCTGGCAAAAGCAGCAAAAGCAAGCTTTTACTTGCAAAGTTCAAGTCTGCAGATTCTTTGAATGGGTGGAGCATCCGCAAGGGAACTTATTTCCAGGATACAGTTACTGCTAAATATGACGGAGGAATGGATGCTAAATTTGAGTTTAGCGAGAGCAGCGATGCAGTTTTTTCAGGTAAATCTTTCTAGATCATCTTTCCTAATGCTGAAATAATAGAACAGCAACCGCTTTCGGCCAATAGGCCCATACCAATTTCTTATGGACCTGCATACAATTACGTAAGTAGATGATCGGTGTTAAAGAGTTTAATGAACAAATGTTAAGGCTAACATTTTGCCATGTAAATAGGATACGTTTTTACACGAGGAGGTTATGTTGAACTATCAACTAAGCTATCACTTCCACTTGGTAGCACGTTGGACAGGTACTTCTCAAATGGCTGAAATAATTGACCTTCCATTATCTCTGTACTCTTGCATCTGTTAAGTCTAGCCTCCCAACTTCAGGTATGAAGGTCTCGTGCTTTCTGTAGGTGGAAATGGAAGGTCATATGTTTTAATTCTTGAATCCGGTTCTTCAGCAGACACACGCCAGAGTAATCTGTACTTTTCTAGAATTAGCACCAAAGTAGGGTTTTGCAGGGTGAGAGGTCTTATCCTAGATGCCTGATTAATGTTTTATGTTCTATTCTATCATTTACTATCTTCCTTTATATTTTCTGCTTTTAGCAGGTGAAAATCTTACCTCCACATTTTCTCATATTTGTCCTGCTAGGTAAGAGTACCATTTACGTCGTTTCGGCCAGTGAATCCAGCTGATCCACCATTGGATCCATTCCTTGTACACACCTTGACCATACGGTTTGAACCCAGGAGACAGGTTTGTTTTCCATACTAACACAGTTGAGTCCCAAGTTACTCATAAAAGGCATGGTTTTCCTTTGTGTCTTCAAACTTAATCTTTTTCTTGCATTTAATTAATGACTAAGCAATTTATTATGGTAGTGAGTTGAGGTATATGTGTCTCTATGGTAAGAAACTATAAGTAGGGAAATAAAAGGTGGTTTTGAGTCTTATCTATTCTGTCCTCACCATAACTAAATGTGTATTGTCGTACTGAATGCATGTATATGTCCCCAAAACTTGCAACAGCCAGCCTCATGTCTTCTGTCAATTGGTCTTGTTTTAGACAAAGGAATATACATCTACTTCCAAATTGCTTCTGATTGAATAGTCTATTCACTCCACTGTGCTTCCATGCCTGGTCCTCCATTAGTCATGTCTAATCTCCATGTTTTTATAGACCACTACCACAGGAGAAAATGACCTTTCTTTATTTAAGTACCGAAGAGAAGGCCAATAGTTATGTAATTATCATAATCTAGAAGGTATTTTTAAATAATTTGTTGGAATGGTTCCCGGAATTGAAGCAATTACATCTTCCCACTACCACACTGTCTAGTATTCCTTTAACATTTTGTTTAGTATAAATAGGAGCAAAAAGAAGATCATTACTAATAGGATATATATGTAAACCATGTATTTTGGAAGTTTGTTAGCTTTTGATTATTCGGTTACCTCCTTATAGGATATATTGTATTATATATTGAGGAAGATCAAGAATGGAACATTCATTCAGAAAATAACAATTCTCTTATATGGTATCATACCATCTCTAATCCGGGGAAACACCTTCACTTCCAATCCCCCACCACCCGGCTTTATCATTGCAACCCCACCTACAACGACCTACGCGTGTTTGGTTGCCTATGCTACCCATTATTCCCATCCACCTCTATACACAAACTTGCCAACCGTTCAAAGCCCATGGTTTTTCTCGGCTATCCTTCCAATCATCGAGGCTATAAATGCCTTGACATTCAAACTCAATCTCTCTTTATCTCCCGGCACGTCCAGTTTGAGGAAACAAATATTCCATTCTCCTCTACCCTACAACCCAAACCTTAAGCGTGTGACTTTCTCACCTCCAATCTAAACCCACTATTGTGGCCTCATGTGTCAAACCCCATCTCGGTCCAATCCCATTCGGACCCTACCCCCACCAACCCTTCCTCGGCCCACTTGTCGCCCGAGCACAGCCCCACCATGGCCCCCTCCTCTCCGGCCCTGACCCAACCGGCCTCTACCAGCCCTTCCTTGGCCCACTTGTCACCCGACCACAGCCCCACCATGGCTCCCTCTTCTATGGCGCAACCCGAATCGCCCTCCCCTACTAACCCGCCTTCTCCTGCCCCTTTCCAACAACCTACCGCCTCTACCTCTTCTCCACCGTCCCCACCCCCACCCACTCGTACCTAAGACTGCCTTGTCCACTCCGGAATGATTTAATGCTATGTCTTAACGAATTTAGTGTACTAATTAAAAATAAGACTTGGGAATTGGTTCTCCGACACCTTGACATGAGTGTTATTCGTAGTATGTGGCTATTTAAACACAGGTTCAAATTCGACGGCTCACTTGAACGGTACAAGGCTCGTTTGGTGTGTGATGGTAGAAGCCAACCAGTTGGCATAGATTGTGGGGACACCTTTAGCCCGGTTGTTAAACCGACTACCATCAGGCTTGTGTTATCTTTGGCTATCTCTCAATCATGACTGGTACATCAACTGGACGTCACAAATGCCTTCCTTCATGGAAATTTGACTGAGACAGTGTACATATATCAACCCATGGGATTTCGGCACCCAGATTTTCCGGATCACGTCTGTATCCTGAAGAAGTCCCTCTACGGCCTTAAACAGGCACCTCGTGCTTGGTGTACCAATGTTTCACTGATTTTGTTTTATTACAGGGTTCACACAAAGTAAATCTGATACGTCACTGTTCATCTATCATCATGGCATTTATACGGCTTACCTACTTATCTATGTTGATGACATCATACTTACCACCTCCTCGGATACCCTGCGTAAACAACTTATGTCTACTCTTGCTAGTGAATTTGCAATGAAGGATTTGGGTTCCTTAACCTATTTCTTGGGCATTTTTGTCACTCGTACAGGCGATCACATGTTCTTGTCTCAACAAGCATATGCTCGAGATATCATTCACCGCGCTGCCATGGACACATGCAAACCCGTTGCCACTTCAGTCGACACTAGTCCTAAACTTGGTAACACCTCAGCTCCTCCCTTTAGCGACCATACCAGCTATCGTAGTCTAGCAGGTGCTCTACAGTATCTCACCTTCACCCGTCTAGACATCTCCTATGCAGTACAACAAATTTGCATGCATAATTCGGTACTTGCAAGGAACGTCTGACTTTGCTCTTCACCTCCATCCAGCCTCTAGCTTGTCTCTTCGCGCTTACACTGATGCCGACTGGGCAGGTTGCCCTGACCCCCGCCGCTCCACCTCGGGCTACTGTGTGTACCTCGGCGACAATCTTCTCTCCTGGTCCTTCAAACGTCAACCCACTGTTTCTCGTTCAAGTGCGGAGGCAGAATACCGAGGCGTGTCCAATGTTGTTGCTGAAATTTGTTGGCTTCGCAATTTCCTTCTCGATCTAAATCGGCCTCTATATCATGCAACAGTGGTATACTGCGACAATGTTAGTGCCATCTACCTTTCCGGTAACCCGGTTCAACATCAACGCACCAAACATATTGAACAGAACATTCACTTTGTTCAAGAACAAGTACAATGGGGGTGTGTTCGCATTCTTCATGGCCCTTGAGTTCTCTTCGATGATTCCGCTCCAGTCTCAACATTCGCCCTCCTCACTTATTGACTGCAGGGGTGTAATCTATAACATCTAATAAAATAAGGTTCTTTTGCCACTTGTCATTCTCTTAACTCATGTTTTTGCCACTTGTCATCTTTCTAGACATCTACACATCAATTTTCCCTCCAAAAAAGGTATTATAGTAATTTAAATACTCATACAAATTCTATCTTATTAAAATTAAATTATATTAATTTATTTTTAAAATCAAACTATCTTATTTTTAAAATAGATTTTATGAATGAAATTAGAAATCAAATCTTTAAATAAAATCTAAATAACAAAAAACTAAAGTTGTATATAATATGAAAATTTCTAAAACTCTAAACATTAAAATTTTTTTTAATCGTTTTGTTTTTAAAAAGAATTATAAATAGGTGAAATATTTTAAAACAATCTTATTAAAACAACTAGAATAATTACAAATCAGATTTTTTAAAAATAAGATTGTAATAAAAAATTACTTTTTTATAAAAAATCTTAAAACGAATGTTTAAAAATGAAACTATTTACATAAGAGAGTTAAAAAATGGTATAATTATTTTATTTTTTGAACTATTACACATATATAGTTTTACATTAAAATATTGTATTGTAACTATTAATGTTTATTTTACATATATATTTTACTAAAAAATTTAATTCGTTTATTTAATGAGTGCGTGAAACAATTATAAATCTGATTATTCTTACATTCTCATTTCTCTATATTATTAGTAATAAAATTATAATTTAATAAAGTAAAAACCTATTTTTTATTAAAAACACACTTTTTAAAAACAAAAAAATTATATAATACAGAATACAACGAAATTTCAAAAAAAAAAATTCATTTTCTTAAAACAATATATTTAAAAATCATAATTTTATTATAAAACAAAATTTTAAAAGAAACACATTGTTGTTTGTCTATTTAAAGTAGCTATTTATACGTAATTATAATTATATTTTCTCTTCAAGCATGATTTTATAATGCATATATTTTATTAATAATTATTTAATATTTTATTTATTCAATCCGTGTATTACACAGGAACTAATCTGGCAGGATATATATGTAAACCATGTATTTTGGAAGTTTGTTAGCTTTTGATTATTCGGTTACCTCCTTTACAGGATATATTGTATTATATATTGAGGAAGATCAAGAATGGAACATTCATTCAGGAAATAACAATTCTCTTATAATTACTATCTATCTGAAAACATATAAATCAACTTAGTAGCCAAGTTATATCTCATTTTCCTGTATTGCAATTACCAGTTACTCAAGTTAAACTTTAGTAATCATTTCCACCTTCTCCGATTAGTTTCTTGAGTGTTTTCCTAAACTGGTGTTGGTACAAAATTTATTTACCAAAAAGGTGTACTGAAAATTATTTACCAAAATGGTGTTTTAGTTGAGAAAATCAAGGAAACTCTCACTAGTAAGTTTCTTTCTCCTGTTATTATTGGATATATTTAATATATTTAATATTTTTTATTTAATTATTGTTTTTACTAGTTTCAATATATCAAATACTTATCATGATACACAGGTTTTTACTTTCTATTCTTAATCATAAATTAAAATAAAATTATAAAATCTACCAGCTTCAATTATTGTTTTGAGAATATAAACTTTATAAATTTATATTGTAATGAATCATGTTTTATTCTAATTATTAATTTTTCGGTAATCACGTTTTATAAATTTATTTTGTAATAAATCATTCTTCTCTCTCTCTCTCTCTCTCTCTCTCTCTCTTTCTCTCTCTCTCTCTCTCTCTCTCACACACACACACACACACACTTTCTCTCTCTAAAGAACACCATGTGCTCCTCCATTGTCGCCCTCCTCCATCGCCAGTCGCTCCTCCGCCACCAAAATTTGTAAGGTTTTATGGTGGTGGGTGCTGATTCAAATTTTTATGGTGGTTGTTTGATGAGAGAGAGAAAAAGACAGATAGATGAGAGAGTGAAAACATTTATTTATCAATTCTTTTACTTTGTGTTATTTTTAGTATTTTATTAAGATACATTAAGACTAAAAGGACCAATTTGCCCTCATGTACAAGGACGTGACAAGTGTTAACAGAAAAAATCTACGCCCTTTAGAGTATATTTTGTAAACTGTTATAAAATATTAACATAAAGGATAATTATTGTAATTTTCTTAGTTTAAAGACAATGCTTGAAATTTACTACAAATTCAAATGATGAAAATTTGTAATTTACTCTTATCTTTAATATGCAACGGTTGGAAGGTGCCCCATAATGCTCGTAGTATTACTATGCTATAGCAACTCATTTAACTACCCCTGCACCATCCCCCACTCCATTGATATCACTATGGTTTCCTACCACCAATGCAACCAACCATGTTACTCCACATCTTGCAAGATTTGTACCTTTACTACCCATGTTGGTAGTGGTACAAATATACATATTTCACTTGTTGGCACATCTACCTTTCCATTCCACAAAACAAGTTTGATCTACGTGATATTTTATATGTTACAAGACTCTCCTATTTTGTTTATCCAAAAATTTGCTTTAGATAAGCATGTTTACTTTAAATTTATCCTAATTTTTTTGGAGGATTAGGTTATCTATCGGGTGCATCTTTCTGACCGATAAAGAATGGCTTGTACACCTTTTCTCTCACCTTGTCTTCATCTAAAACCAATTGTTGAACGAGCATCACCACTTGGCATCTCCATATGGGTCATGCACACTTTCATCCTTTGAAGTTGATTTTGTCCAAATTTTCTTCCATGTACTATCGCTAAACTTCTATTTATTTGACTCCATGTCTCTTGCTAAAGGCTACATATTTCCCCGAGTTTAACAAACCATTCTAATAATTTTGTTTTTACCATCACTCTTTTATATTTCCTAGTTCTAGACCATTTTTATAATTATATGTGGATCTAGCCTATTTGCCCATGTTGCTAATTTTTCCAACTCGGGTTACTATGGTTAAAGGTTGTTACAAAGTTATAAACCATTATTTTCAAATACAAGTGGATCATTAGCAAACTAAAAATAAAATCTATATGGGCTGGGTATTCTAAAAACTAAATTCCTTTTACCAAACTTCCACGTAGTATAAGCATGCATCAATGTTCGTGGGGAAAGTGTTGTTTATCTCATCAAGCACGTGCTTTCATCCTTCTCTCATAGCCTCTCACCCTTTGAGCACCTCTTTCACTAAGCCTCGTGTATTTGGTTCTTTTGTATTTGATTGTCTGTTTTTTTCTATCTTTCACTTTGTCCTTTTGAAGGTCGCATAAAATCACATGTTGAGTTTTGTTTATATCTACGCAGGATCAACTTGCTGATATATTCATTGAACGATTGCTAACTTATCGGTTTGCTTTTCTTCTTTCCGATCATGTTGAGTTTTGTTTATATCTACACAGGATCAACTTGCTGATATATTCACTGAACTATTGCTAACTCATCGGTTTGCTTTTCTTCTTTCCGAGCTTCAAGTTTCTCCATGCCTCTTTCTTGCGAGGGTGTATCAAACCAAGATAGTTGGCTAAACACTATGGTATAGAGAGTCGCAACTATTAGGGTTAGGTTCAGTAGCTTGCTTTCCAAGCTGTGGTATCACCATATATATGTATCCTCCTGTAATTGTTCATTCAAACGTATGCATTTAGAAAGTTTCCGCAAACCTAATTAAATCAAGCAATATGCTATGTTATGACTTCTGACGGTTGAGTTATATTCACTTTGACAGAGACCTGCTGAAGGACCTGTTGGAATGAACCAAGACTTGAGAAGCTTCAAATTGATATTGGAATATATAAAAGCATTGCCGGTAAGTATTTCTGAAGGTTGAACATGTTATATTTCTACAACAGCTGGTAAATTCTTTTCCTATTATATCTTGAACATATATCATTTTATCTTTTGGTTTTTGGTGGGGTGGGCTGTCTAGGTTATGATGGTTTTGCATCATAACCTACTTTGTTCAAGTATTTACTAATCCAGGTGAATATACAAAAGGTGAGGTTGGTGCCTATGTGAAAAAGCCCTATACTAGTTGATTCATACCAAGTCTAAACAATATACTCCAAATATTCTTAAAAATAAAAAAATTCTCCCAAGGTATCATTTGAGTTGCTTTATGTTATTACATCAAATCATGAAATGTCTTGCTAATAGCTATTCCACCATCACATGTATTTCTAGAATTAGATAGAGAGTTACACACATATAGAAATCGACACTGCAGCTTCATGCTCATGAAGCATTTTTGAAGCAAAATCTAGTTATATATTGTATTAGTACTAAAAAGTAACCCCAATTAATAGGATAGATGCATGATTAGTTTCTGATATGCTCTCATTAAATAGTATTTAATCTTAGTATATTTTTTCTTGGTATATTTGCTTATCTTGCACATTATTCATCCCGGTTCTCCTGGGTAATAACCATCACATGTAACCCTAGATCTCTGCAGCAGCAATTACAACTGCAAAAAGTGGATAGTCTGGCATCATATTCATAGTTGTTTTCAATTTCAGGAGATCTGAATAATAGCCTGTTTTGCAGACTGGACAAGAAACAGACTTCATCTTGGTTTCATGTACAGGTTCGGGAATTGAAACTAGCAGAAGGGAGCAGGTTTTGCGGGCCAAAAAGGTCTGTTTTTTCTTGGTATATATTTATGTTATATTTTGGTACAACTAATTCATTTGTTTGTTGAAATCTGTATAGGCTGGAGAAGATTCTCTAAGAAGATCAGGCCTTGGGTACACAGTAATTCGCCCTGGTCCATTAATGGTGAGTTCATCACATCTAGCTTCTGAGGGTACATAGTGGTTTTGTGTGTGTGGATTGGAGAGTTTTCGTGTTATCTGTTCTTCACTTACCATACAAAACATGGAATTGGGTTGGCATACTTTTCCTCAAATTAGGGTAAACAGCACAATGCAGCTTTTCTTGAGTCAGTTCATATCAACTGTTTGGCAATTAACCTGCTTATTGGAATGTTGTCACTTGTCACTTTATACAATGTAATGTTAACAAAAAAGCATATTGGCATAGGTCCCTTTACCCTGTTTAAACTGCTTTCACTAGGACATACAACCATTTTATTTGGTTATATTGTGAATGTAATATCCCTTGACCGCCTAGTTTGCTTGTCACATTGGGTTTGTCAGGAAGAACCAGGGGGACAACGAGCTCTCATTTTTGACCAAGGAAACAGGATAACCCAGGTGGGAATAGTGATATAAATGGTTTATTAGTAGTTACATGCTGTCCATGCTTACCATCAAGGCTACTTGCAGGGGATTAGTTGTGCTGATGTGGCTGATATATGTGTAAAGGCATTGCATGACCCAACTGCAAGGAACAAGAGCTTTGATGTCAGTAACATATTTTTATTTGCTTTAATCATGAATGATTTCGTTGGAATTGAGCAATGATCATGTTATGAACAGGTATGCTATGAATATGTCGCTGAGCCAGGGAAGGAATTGTATGAGCTGGTAAGGGGTGTATATGTCTGAAGTTATTGAAGTAATAAACTAAAGTACTTGATCTACATTTGCCTATAATGTTTACTGCCCAACTTTGTAGTCTACCTAGACTGTAGAAGTTAAAAGACTATTTTAACTTGAAGGTCAGATTTGAAAATATCCATTTGATGATAGAGAATAAGTCTTAAAACTTCTAAATGCATCAAGTTGCATCAGAGTTTTGAATTTGTATTAGTTTTTCTACCTATCTGTTAACAATTACTATCACTGGCCGTTTCATGTCATTTCATTGATAATATCTGACATTTTACTTTGTTTCATGTGTTTCCCTGCCTAGGTGGCACATCTACCTGACAAAGCAAATAACTATCTTACGCCAGCATTATCAGCTCTGGAAAAGAACACATGAATCATCTCATAGTGTAATCTCTTTTGTTCAACCAGGGATGATATACATGGAATTACATTCCTCTTCAACTATTTGTATAACTTGGGACTTCAAACCTGAAAGAAACAGGTAGACGCTAGAACCCTGGATGATCTTTTCTATTTTATCACATGAATCAACTCAGAGTGACCTGTGATTTCGTACTGTTGTATCTTGTTTGACCTGGGATTATGTAAATTGTATAGCTCTTTCACAACTTGTAAACCTTGGACTTTGAACATGAAAGAAACAAATAGATGTTACAATCCCAGGTTATGTTTCTATTTTATTACTTGAATTAACTCATAGAGTGATTATGTCAAAGCTATAAAATCTTGTTTGTGTTGTGAAAAACTTGTTTCCACAATTTTATTTATTAATATGTATGTCGTCTAGAGGTGACAATAACCAACATGACAAAGAAATCACCTTGACCCACTTTAATTAAATGGGTATTGGACTGACCTTGTTAACATGTTTAACTAAACAATTCGATAACCCACTTGCAATTTGATTATAGCTTATTCACAACTCACAAACAAGTAATATCGTAGGGAAATAAGTCTTTTTTTACTGAAACACAAATACTCTTAATAAAGACGCCCTCTTTATGTTTTAACCTTTTATTATCATTCTAATTAGCTACTAATGAGTTTGAACATAACAATAAAGATAGAAGATTGTAATGTGGTTATTGGTGAGTTAAAACAATCAAACCGATGATCTACCATGGATGATGTTTAAACAATCTCGAACTTCCTTTAAGTGTTAAATGGACCTTTGAGTCTTCGAAACACCTTCAAAAATTGATTCTTGAGAAAAATAATAGCGTTTCAACCCTCTAAAAGCTCACCACAAAGTTGCAAATGAGTTGTTATTTATAGGCTTTCTAGAGTGCCATGCACGGCCCCGTGCTAGTATGAAGTACGTAAAAGTTGGTCGGCTCATACGCGTAGAGGTTGTCGGGCACGACCCTATGCTTGATGGGGCACAACCGTGTGTTGGGTGAAACTTATGTAATTTACGATGAACTAATGGTGTGGTTTATGTTATATTAATTTTATAGTAATTATAGGTGAACTTTTGATGGTTAACATCTATACTTGAACATGAAGTTGTAAACTTATGATTTTATAATTTTAAATGTCATACGAGGTTAAAAAACATATGAACTAACTTTAGTTTGCGAAATTGGTCTTCATAATAAACTCATGGATAATATACTAGAAATGATTATTAAAAATCATATCATCACTCACTTTCTGATCATTTGTAGGTTCTTATTTTATTAGTATAAAAATTCTATGGTAATTATTATGATTTTATAAAATTAATAGTATGTTAAAAATAAACTTGATCAAGGCTTATTTTAAGCATCATGTAGTTTACCCATTCTCTTTTGGATAATAGGATTGCTACCTTTCCAAGGAACACCCTGAAACACGTTTTAGCACCCCCATCACAAAAAAAACTTTGATCCTTTTTACCTTTCTCAGTTGTTTTAGGTCGGTTCTTGCAAACTTTCAATGAGTGGCCAAACACATACAACATCTACACACCGGGTGGCTTCCACCGGTAGGTGACATTTAAGTTCACCACACGACCCGGACGCGTATTAAGTCTTGGGTATTCCACCTCGGAAACCGGGGGAATGTTTGATTAAGCTTTTTCCTCTACAAGCGCACAAGCGTAACCTATACAACCATTCTGGTTTGAGCATCTATCTTTTCTTTCCTTGGAGAATACAAGCTTTCATCCAAAATGTATCCTCATTCTATCTCACCGTCTTTAAGGTCTATAATAGCTTTCTGTAATATACTCTTCAAAAAAATGAGCAACATCAGCAAGGCTTTCTTGTCCTCTTTCTTCATTTTCTTTAGAGAATTGACTTCCTATTTCACTATTGGTTATCTTCCCTTGTTTTTTTCTATTAAGTTTTTTGTGTTTCTAAAATAAGCTTGAACCAGATGTAGTACCAACTAGTGTCTCCGCTCTGTATTCTTATTCTTTAGCTTTGAATTCCTAAGATAACCTTTTAATCAATTCCTTTTGCTCATATGTAAAGTTAACAGGAACCAATTTTAGGTGAACATCTCATTTAAATACTATTTGCTTTTAAGGAATTAAGACATATTGCCTATAGGAGTACTAGATTCTCTGATTATTTTTATAATATCTTCATCTATAAAGAAATCTCCAAATGAATAAGCATTTAGCTCCGCAATAAATGTACTCATAACAACTTTTTCATCAAATTAACTAGACGTAGGTGCTAAATATGGAATCATAGCTAAATTATCCTATTCATGACTTTTTTTTGGATGTGCTAGGATTCTCCTTTGGATCTTCTTTTGGTTCAAACGGATTTTGGAGATCTTTCATCATCTCCATCATCATTGGTTTCATCATTTGAATCAAAGATGTCATCAAACTCATTCGTGTCATTCTTCTTTACTTTGTGACCCTCCTCCTCATCATCATCATCCTCCTTCTCGTCGTCGTCGTCATCGTCCTCGTCCTCGTGGTCGTCGTCGTGGTCCTCGTGGTCGTCGTCGTCATCGTCGTCGTGGTCCTTGCCGCCGCCGCCGCTTCATCTTCCTTTTTTTTATCAAATTTCTTATATTTGACGGATTTTTTTAAGTTAGCTCTTCCATTTTCTTCTCCGACTTCTCTATCATTTTTCATTCTATGCATAAATCAATCTCTTTTGATCTTCCATAACTATTGCCTGAATAGTAAATGTGTCAAGATGTCCACTCATCTTTTATTTGTCTCTTTTAGCAATAGATTTTTAAGTATTTAATCTATTTATCTTTAAAGATCAATTCCTTAATTATATCCGCTATCATCTTGTCCTTCCTATCCGTTATCTTCTCCATCCTTTTTAACTTTAGACGAAGTCCCGAAATAAGCTCATGTCTGCCAGACTCATCGAAAGGTTCAAGTTGAGATGTGCAATAGATTCCGGTGATCTTTTAGAAGGACTGTAGTCTGAAATTTGTCGTCTAACTAAGAATTTTTGTGGTGCAAAAAGTTTGTCCGTCTTAGAAGATGATTCAAAACTACCAGAAGATCTAATAGATTCACTAGTGCTTACCGATGCAACAACAACCTTATGTGATATTTGCAATGGAGAGATGTGAGCTGAATGAACTCAAGATGCATGGAATGGTGATGAGATAGGTTATGACACTTGATCAACCTGTGGTGACATTGCTCCCCAACCTTCTGCTTCCATTTCTTCTTCTTCTTCTTCTTTGGTACTTTCTAGTTTCGTATTTTTTTTGGTACTTCCTGCTTTTAGCCCGAAAACATGTGAATGTTTCATTAAATCTATTCAGCGGCATTTTACGTTTATATATTTAGTTCTATCTAGATTTTGGATTTAGTTTAATTGTTTTAGCGATATGATTTCACAATTAAAAAGTCCTTCTGAATTTCATTAGTTTTCCGGTACCTTCAATTTTTAGCTCGTAAACGAGGGAATATTTGATTATAATTTTTCACGCATCAATTTATATGTGTAAGATTGTAATTTTCGTCATTTATTCAACACTTTCTATTTTTAGCAAGAAAGACACTTAAACACTTGAATATTTGATTAAACCCTTAACGTGTAAATATATGTGATTTTTTAACGAAATCATATTTTACCAAAATAATTAAAGTAAGTCTGGAAAATAGATGATACTAAATTTACATGTGATTTTTTAATTAAATCTATTCCCCTACATTTTACATGTATAAATTTATTATAATCAGCTTTTAGACTTACTTTAATTGTTTTAGCAATTTGATTTCACAAGTAAAAAGTTCTTTAATATTTCTTTAATTTTTCAGTACTTTCTATTTTTACCTCGAAAATGCGTGAATATTTAATTAAATTTCTTCACCCGTCAATTTATGCTTGTAAAAAGTTCTTTAATATTTCTTTAATTTTTTGGTACTTTCCATTTTTTGCTCGAAAACGTGTGAATATTTATTTAAACTTCGTCACTCGTCAATTTATATGTTTTACTTTAGAATTTGCCCCCTTTTAGACTTAGTTTTATTGATATATGGATCTGATTTTGCCGGTAAAAATGATTGTAATTTTCCTTATTTATTCGACACTTTCTATTTTAGCAAGAAAACACTTAAATATTTGATTAAAACTAAGTTTGTTTGTTTTATAATCGATTCTTTTTCATAAAAAGCCATTCTTCGATAATTTTTTGGTATATTCTATCTTCTGATCGAAAACATGTGAATTTTTAATTAAATCTATTCCCCTGGATTTTACCTGTATAAATTTGTTATTATGCAGCTTTCGGACCTAGTTTAATTATTTTAGCAATTTGGTTTACAAGTAAAAAGTTATTCTAACTTTCGTCAATTTTTCAGTACTTTCCATTTTTAGCTAAAAAACGCGTGAATAGTTAACTAAATTTCTTCACATGTCAAATTACATGTATAAATTCATTATTTTTCCATTTCTAAACTTAGTTTTAATTATATATGGATATGATTTAACCGGTAAAATGTGATTGTAATTTTCATCATTTATTCAGCGTTTTCTATTTTTAGTAAGGAACGCTTGAATATTTGATTAAATCCCTTTACGCATAAATTCATGCGTATAAATATAATATTACCCACCTTCCACACTAATTTTGTTTTTTAACAATCAATTTCTGTTCGTAAAATGTCATTTTGAGTTTCGTCATTTTGTGTGTACTTTGTAATTTTTGCCCGAAAACTTGTGAATATTTGATTAAATCTATTCGCCTACGTTTTACGTGTATAAATTTAGTTTTATCCAGCTTCCAGACTAGTTTAATTGTTTTAGCAATCTGATTTAAGAAGTAAAAAGTCCTTCTGAATTTTATCAAATTTTTAGTACTTTCTATTTTTAACTCGAAAACGCATGATTATTTAATTAAATTTCTTCACGCGTCAATTTATATGTGTAACTTTAATAGTTTTCTGTTTCTAAACTTAGTGTTATTGATATATAGATCTGATTTCACTATTATAAAATAATTGTAATTTTACTCATATATTTGGCACTTTCTATTTTTAGCAAGAATACGCTTGAATATTTGATTAAATCTCTTTATGCGTAAATTTATTCGTATAAATTTAGGTATATCCACCTTCCAGACTAAGTTTGTTTGTTTTGATAATCGATTTCAGTTCGTAAAATGTCATTATGAGTTTTGTCATTTTTTCGGTATCTTCTATTTTTAGCCCGAAACCATGTGAATGTTTGATTAAATCTATTAACCTACATTTTATGTGTATGAATTTAATATTATCTAGCTTTCGGACTTAGTTTAATTGTTTTAGCAATCTGATCTCACATGTAAAAAGTCCTTGTGAATTTTATCAATTTTTCAAAACCTTTCATTTTAGCTCGAAAACACGTGAATATTTGATTAATTTTTTTAGCACATCAATTTATATATGTAAGTTCAGGTTTTCCCACTTCCAGACTTAGTTTCATTGGTATTTGGATCTGATTTCACTAGTAAAAAGTGGTTGCAATTTTTAATCAATTAATCGACAATCTCTATTTTTAACTAGCAACTGCTTGCAATATTTGATTAAATCCCTTTACACGTAACTTTATGCGTATAAATTTAATATTGTCTACGTTCCAGAAATAAGTTTGTTTGTTTTGATAATCGATTTCTATTTGGAAAATGTCATTATGAGTTTTGTTATTTTTCCGGTACTTTCTATTGTTAGCCCGAAACCATGTGAATATTTGATTAAATCTATTCATTTGCATTTTTTGTGTGTAAAATTAGTATTATTTAGCTTCTGAACTTAATTTAATTATTTTAGCAATCTAATTTCACAAGTAAAAATTCCTTGTGAATTTCTATCAATTTTTCATGGCGTACTTATGCTGATATACTAACAACGGATACAAGGTAATGATACCGATTGGCATGCAAGAATTCGAACCTTCAAACCTCTCTCTCTCTTTCTCTCGGCTTTCCTCAATCGAAAACACACACACACACACACACCTTCAAATCTTCATCATTTCAGCAAGAAATTCAAAGAACACCACCATTCCAACATCGGCCAAGCATAAAACAAGCACGAAAGTGACGTTGGTGGACTTTTGTGCATGGTCTTTGCAAGTACAAGCTACTTCAGCCCTTGTTCGAGAATCATCAACTCACCTAAGCCCCTTAACATCTCAAAATCTTGGACCATCCAAAGTGTAAGCACCAATGTACTTGAATGATGTTAAATCTTAAGTTTTTCATTTTATTTCTGCAGGACCGGTGAAGGGTGGTCACTTACAACACAACAACACAAAGAGGAGAGTTACTTAACTTAATCAAACAGTGAGACTGGATTAACCATAATAGATGATACAAAGAACACAAGTAAGAGACAGAACAAGAGAACAAGATACATAAGGAGATGGTTTTCAAGAATGCAGTATATTGTTTTCTCAAGTTCTATTACAAGTGTTACAAAACATAAAAGAAAGTTACAAGTACTTGAGATACATATACTACATCCTACAGCCGACCATACTTTGAAGGCCAGCTGGATACAATTGACTAGACACAAAAAAAATCAATTGTAGAGTCAAAAGGCACATTGCCTTTTGACTTGTGACTATGACATGCCACAACTCACATCCTTATATATTACAAAAAGGATAAAGTACATGAAGTAGAAAGTTACAGACTCAAGACCTCAATGTACAGTTACCAAAAGCATGGCCTTTTCACCAACTCATGTAAGTTGGTGACTTTACAGAGTTGCAGCGGAAAGGGGTCCAGCTTTATGGAAAAGTACATCAGATAAAGCATGTTATTAAA